>LBNU01035634.1:0-11451 GCA_014162995.1 Artemisia annua
TATTGGTTTTGAATGGGGATTTTCCTATAAGTGAACATGTTGTCCTATATACCGTGACGTATGATATTTGTTGGCACATCTTAGTGATGACGGAGGTCGTTTAAGTTGATGTAGAGAGACCAATGAAGGTGGATTCAGAATTGACTTATGATGTTGCGTTTTGGTCATTGTGAAAACATGAGATGTCGCGTTGTTGTACCACTGTGTTTTGCTTGATTCTCTCGTAATGTGATTTGGTTATCGCGTTGGTGCTTTTCGTCCCATGTCATTTCGATTGTTAGAAGTGTCATAGCCTCGTTTGTGAATGCTTTGATAAGTTTTATAGGTAGTAAATGATCGAACAATGTTAGCTAGTATACTTTGTTGGCTTTTCTTTTGTTATCTATTATCAATTTTTAATAATTCTACTTGCTTAATGCTTTATTCTTATGGGTCCCGTTCTTTGTGTACCTATCCTATTATTCTTTGGGGTAGCCTGTAATGTATGTGTAACACAGCACATAGATAATTGTGATTGCTGAAGACATTATAATTTGTTGGTATTGTCTAGATTTTATTTCAACAAGTATTTTCCGTATCCATTTCGCTATGCTTCTAGTACTTACGTATTTTTATCTATCTCATTCTTAGTAGGGCATCGATTGCTTAGCACTTTATTACTATTGAGAACAGCATTAATAAGTATGTATACTCGGAATGTCTTGAGAAGTGATATTATTTCCCTTTCTTTGAAATCTTGCTTTTATTTATCAATTCTTGGAAAGATTTTATAAACATGTTTGATCATCAAGTATTGGACTTATCTTGAACTAAGTGTCTGTGACTAGTACGTCAATATATGGATGCTTATTCGGTTATTTTATTGTTTGATGATTGGATCGTATGATCATTGATTGGTTTTTTTTTGAGTGTCAAATCCTTAATCATTGGATTTGACTTTCGATCTAAGTTGTGTTCTGATGCTGTACCAAAATTATTCTAGATTTAGAGCTGTTTCTTCGTTTATATGTTTTGTGTTATTCAAGGCGATTCCTTCTACGTCCTATTTGTTCCTTGCGTTAAAAACACTAATAGATTTTATAATTTTAAAAAGTCCATATAGATTATCATACATCAAAAGTACTACGTGTCATTAATTTGAATGTGTAGATCTAGATGCTTTTGACATACTTGTCACCTAAAATCTAAATGTTACCAATTGTGTATTGTTTTTTACCGTTATGTGTTTTAATGTTGAGATTTTTCAAATTGTACTGTTTACCATCAGAGCAGGGATTTCCGATACACAAAATATTGATGGGCATGGTATTTTTCAGGTTGTTATATAAACATTTTTATAGTTAAGGAGCAGTTGTGGGTTTGGTGTGGGTTTTTGGTTTGGGGTGAAGGGTGATATTTGCAATGATTACTGACAAGGGTGCAAGGCATGCTCCCCACTGAGATAGACATCTTATTTTAGGGGTTTAAGTGCTGTAGGCAGCAAAGTTGAGGACGAATGATCTTAGGCGCAAGATGTCTCGGTGTTTGTATCTCTTGAGTGTGAAGTATGTAGTAACCGAGAGCACTTATAGCTCCTTCCTATGATACTGATAATAAGTCTTAAGTAACGGATGATTTGTTCGTATATATTTGAGGATGGTTTATTAGATTATCTGTAAATACGGATATACACGTAAACACATAAAGGATACACACAAACTAGCAACAACATAGTTAAACAACAACCAAAAGGAAATGTAAAGAATGTGTACGCTTTTAGGTGGTACTGCAAGTAACAGAGTCAAGCGCAAATCGTAACAACTTGTTTTGAGTCACCTTTGATGATTCAATTAAAATCCATGAATCCCAAAGGGTTAGAAGATCATATACAATATAAAACATGAAATTCATGATCCTTTTAATCATAAAGTTCTATCATCATATTTCCTTGTAAAGCAACTTGTTGATGGTCCTTTTGAAGTTAAATCCTAATCCGGTTTTATCTCCCAAAAGACTTTTGACTTTTTAACATTCTTCAGAGACTTTGAACGTTCATCCAAATTTTGCAACATCTTCCTTTTTCATTTGCTTTAATTCATTTTTGGATCTATGACAAAGCCTTACATTCTAGATCAATTTCAACACCACTCTCCGAGTCTAGACATTTTATCTTCTAACAAAATTTCTTTTTCAAAGCATCCATAAAACTTTGAAGACTCATTGTTAAAGATGTTTTTAGGTTTAAGTTAACCCCCAAAAGTTTAGACTGCGTTTTCTTATTTTGGAGAATTCTAAAATAAAATGTGTCAAAGCAAAAATGTTTGTTTTTCACCCCATGTACTTGCTTGTTTTTCAATGGATTGACAATCACCCACCGGATTATTCTTCCGTCCACTCCCCGTTTCATTCCGTAATTCACAAGGGCAAGTTTCATCATAACCACAATGTACTCGTCTTCACTTTTACCCTCATATCAATAACTATTCAAACTCGTAGTACATGTATAATTTCAAGTAATGCCTAATCATTAGCTTTTCTAAGACTCCCCAATTCAACATGTAAGATCAAATTGCTCATTCTTGACCTTGACATTTTTCTTGGTAGCGGTTTAAGAATATTTTTTCCAAATATCGATGTAGGCCGTTTGCATAAATAAGACTTTCAAATCATTCTTGGCAAGGCTTTAATAAATCATTTTCTTAGCTTTAATGGTTTTATAATAAAGAATTAGGATACCCTTTTTGATTATCAAAACTTGATTGTCATTGGTTTGATAATCAAACCAAGTAGTAAATGACATGCAAAGATCTTGATCAATTGATTTTACATAGCTTTCAAAAATTACTTTCCATTCAATGAAAACTTTCTTTTTCAAATAGGCGTAGTTTTTGAAATAAATATTCCTCTTTTGAGATTTTCAAAATCCCACTGGATCGATCCAAGTTTAAAATACAAATATTTTAGGGAAACTTGAGTAACGTAGCTCTTGTGCCAATGTGGAAAACTAGAAGGGGGGTTGAATAGTTTTATCCGCTTTTTACGTATTTATCTTTTACAAATTAGCCTCCGTTTTAGTTTAAAGATATATTTGACGTTTTGCTTTATTATGATGAATGAAGTACCTTTGAAAGAACTCAAAAGATAATATTAAATCACAACACAATTATATGTAAGAGCATGTAAGTAAAGAGATAGAACGATCAAAACCCAACAACACGATTGTTTATCGTGGTTCGGCTTACAAGTGACCTCACATTTCTTTTTTTTTTTTTTAGCTTTTTTGTTTGTGTTTTCCTTGCCTACGTCCACGCCCAGTGTCCAACTCCCGAGAGTTTCAAGCACTATCAACAAACTCCTTCTCGGTGGAGAAAACCTTTCACACGTCGCTTACAGCTTATTCCGGTACTAAGCTAAATATCCGCAGTCTAGTTCGAGGTAAAACCTAACCTAACGTCGCCTAATTCCTTTTACGCACACATAGATGTCGATTTTTACCCCAAGGGTACAACTAACTCGTAGTTCTTATGCGGAAAACACGACACCACTAAGTTTTGAGCTAAAATACTAACGATCACCCTTTGACACAATTATCATACAAAGTATAAGCACCAAAAGCTATGCTAAACAAAGTAACAAGTCTTCCAACTTCTTGTCTGAAACTTGTAACCCTCTTGATTGAGACTTTGTGACTTCTTTGCTACAAAAGAGAACACAGCAGTCAAATGTTATTTTGTTAGTTGAGAGAGAAAGTGAAAACATTCTCCATAAGTGGATTAAGGATTGTTCTTGCAAAGTGACTTGTATTATACTAAACAAGATATCAAACTCGGCGAGCCCCTGGCGGAACCTTCACAAGGGTTCCGCCCGTGAACTCGAGGTTCCGCCAGTCTGATGAACTCCAACCCTTGCACCACAATAGAAATCCCCCTACAAAACAGTGTCAAGTCACTCACATAGGTATGGCATTGACTCCATGAAGAGTTCTTCCCATGCAGATCATCAATGCCAAAGAGAGCTCAAACAGCACAATGCAGCTTAAATCATGTATTGACTGAGATGTGAACATAAAAATGATGCAGCAAATATTATGGCAAGAACTTATGTACTCACAATGTAACTAATGAAGATGCATGAACTACTTATAACATGATTACAGCAACACATTCAAATCATGCCAAGATCTTAGGCACACAATGTCATGCACTTAATCATAACTAAGTATGAGATAAGTCAAACACACAAATTCTTCCTTAATTGCATATTGACAAGAACTAGTTATGAGCATGATGTGATAGGACAACCTAGATATATGTTAGGATGACATTTAGAGTTCAAGCATGCAATGTCATTGTTAAGTTAATGCTAACATGAATGCTTTCCTAAGTGTGCAAGCAAGATGACATTTATGTGCAACTCTTATTAAAGAAGCATAAGCAAGACTATACATAGCACATGCATACTTGAATGCTTGATGTGACAACTCTAATCAAGTCAAGTCATATCAACTTAAAGGCTAGACTTCATCCTAACACATAGCACATGCAAGACTTCAATACTTGATGTCAACACTTATTAAAAGACCTAAGTCACATCAATTTAGCTATGCATTGATTCATGTCAAGTTAAACATAAAATATATTCATGAATGAATATTTCTAAAGCTTTCATTTAAACAATATAAAACAAGTTCATGTTTAAATAGAAATGCAAAGCTTAGTTATATAAGACTTAGAAACTAAAGTGATGTTTTATTACAAGCTAAAGTTTGTATCTTGTCATTAACAAAACTTAGCAAAGATCGTTAAAATATAAATAACGTTTTTAGGCGATATTTGTATTAACAAATTTTTTTCTACCGATTGCATTTAAAATTGCTAATTTAAGTAGTCATCTTCTAAGAAAGCACGTAGTTTGGGTAAAACATTTACTTTTCAAACAAATAAGCACTTGAAAAATAAGCAGGCCCAATGGATAGTAAGATGTAAATAGCCAAAAGACTAAAAGGTAAACCACAATCTAGTACAACTCACCTGAACCGCGGTGCAGGTCATCGACTTCCTTCATATCTTCTCACTTCTGAAAATCAAGAATCCAAGCCATCAATCACACAAAAAACTACCCTGGCAAGGTGTACAATCCAGCTGAGAAATCGTACAAAACCCGTGAAAGCAATTCATGACAAAGGTAGCAAGTTCCCGTTATAATACGAACAAAAGGACACAAAATACAACTAACCTTGAATTCGACTACAGGCTACGGGTCTATTTTAAAACCGAAACCGTTTAGACTCATCATGGCACTTTAATTACAGGTGGGCGTCTATATAAAATGTTTCAGCAGTTAGCATTCGTGCAATTTCTGTCAATTTACCTTGTAGTTGTAGTTCGGCGATATTTGGCGATATTTTGCAAGACGTAGATGCACTTTTTGGTTGTCTGCTATTAAAAGCGTAAATAAAATAAGCTCGGCAGCCTGAAGATAAGCTTAAACAAACAACTACATTTCTTTTTAATTTATAACGACGACTTATTCATAACTTATGACAACAACTTACACACAACTACATTTCAACAGGGTGCAATCTGAGTTCAGCAACAATAAAAGGAATCTGAATTTTTGGTACTTGTTCAAAAGCTGATGTATATAAACAAAATTAGTGTAATTCATATACAAACAAAATTAATTCAATTTTTATACCTATGGCACATGCGATGTATGGTATACCACAAACCCTTCCCATATATCCCTATCAGCAACTGCACGCTTGAGAAAGTAGTAGGCTTCAAATTCATTTCCTTTTGTGGCTGCCACATCCTACAATTACAGAAAAAGGAGGTAAATTCAGTTTAAATTACCAAAAAACTTCAAAATTCATTGAATTTAAGCCAAGGTTATATGACTATATCGATAATCGTTTATGTATATATGAGGCACACAAACACTCTTAAACATATAGGAAACATAAATTTCGCAGGGACCAAAAACCACACCAACCAAAATTTTGATGCTTTATAAGTACGCCAACCAAAATCTGGAAAAATTGATGGAACAACAACTGGATGGACAAACCTTGAAGGCGAGTTTGTCCTGTGGATTGTTCTGGAAAAAACAAATAAGAAGTAATGAGCTACGAAAAGCCAAAAAACATGTCGAGGCAAAAAAATGTTACATTGAGATAAAATTGTTACTCATGCTTTACGTCTATGTAAGCTTTTGCATATTGTCCCAACCTTTGAGTGGTTTTACATTGGGTTGTTGGCCTAACTGGGACATCCAAAGGTCTATAACCCTTCGGCTGTCTGCAAATGAACAGGCACACACATGTATATCATGTCGATTAAGTAGTGTTACAACTGACGTAGGTAGGGGCATTATGCATTACGAATACATGCCTGTGCTCCTACTTAAACCACCACTGGCGGTAGCCATCGTATACCTCACGCGCCGATTACAACTCCAAAGGTTAGCTAGTCTACGCAACAATCCCTATAAGCTAAATTTTCAATAAGCAATTCCATTCTGTTTACAAATATTTTCATTAAGTAACATAAACAACCCCCAAAAAATAGACTTACCACAAACCAAATTGTTTGAGTAGTTTCATCAAACACGTGGTACCCATTTGAATATAGCCTTCGCATTCCTAAAAACAAAGACCAACAGAAAACATTATAATCCGTACAACCTTGATAATCCAGAGATCTTCGAAACACATAATCAAATATTAAAGGTACACCAAAATTATTTAGATCAGAGTACACAATGCTTATTTTTAGGCGAAAAAAACATTCTTGTAAAAAGAAACCTCATAAATTCTACTGATATGAAGGCCCTCGTTTAGGGTTTATAAACTTACAATTTGAATTAGGAATCAACCTCAAACAGCTTCTACTCTTTATGTAATCTTATTGATTTGAATGTGATGCAAGCCAATTGATGATCTGAGGCGTGTGCCGGAAAAATCTGGAACCTAGCCTTTATCACTGTATCATCAAATAATGAGGCGGTGATGTTTCTAGCATTTTCTTCATGCTGGATCGAATATGTGTGCTTGTTATTGGGTCAACTGTAGCCAGATTGGAGCAAAATAGGGCCGAAAAGTTGCCCAATAATTTTGGCGGGAAAAGCCCATAGCTAGCTACAATGGAACGGCGTCATTCTTTTTGTGGTTTAATTAAACTTATAATACAATACACATGGGCCAAATACATACGGGCCTAATCCTAACTCTTATCATGTAAGATAGTAATAACTGTATATTGATTAATTATGAATCGGTATACATATGACGGTATATATAGAATACATTACACATGGGCCAAATACATACGGGCCTAATCCTAACTCTTATCGTCTAACACTTATGATGTGAAGAGATGGATTTTTACACGTGACGCTCCAAAAGAAAATGTCAAGTTAATACCTGACGCCGTCAGGCACAAAAGGAGCGAGGCCGTCTGGCTTTGCAACTACACGAGACGGCCCAGTGGAGTTTATACGTGACGACGTCAGAGATCTCTTGGGCGATACGAAACCCTAAAACACGGCGTTCTGACGGCGTCAGAAGCTATAACCTGACGCCGTCAGAGTTGTAAATCTATATATATTTTAGGATTTTTCATTCATTGTGTGGGTGGAACTTTGTGTACAAACCCTAGTCCGAATTTTGCAGTAAATTTAGGGTTTCAAAACCTCTTTTTTTCCATGTTCAATTAAAGATAAGTTATTCCTTTAATCATTCAATATGTCTATGTGTTGTTTGATTAATTGTTTGTCTTTTCTTTACATTAACATGCTAGCTTAGGTTTATTTGTGTTTGCTTAGATCTAATAAAACGTATTTATTGATTGTTGGTTTATTGTTTTCCTTATTGTTTAATTTGGTTGATTGGCTCGCGTTAGGCTTGAGAAAACTGGCTAAATCTCCTATACGGTAACTAGCTTGAACGTCTTAAGAAATGTAATCGGATGTGTACTACGGTTTTATCAATGGTATTTAATGCATGAGGGACTATTAAGGAGGCTATGATAGGATACTAAACGTATCATCATAAGAAGAGATAGAAACTCATAGGGTTGGGGAAGGCTGTAGTGCTGTACACACCCCCACGAATGGTATTAATGAATACAATCCTTCAACTAAACAATAGTGGCATTCAAAAAACCAGTAAAAGATAACTAGGGAGTAGTAAAGTCTAAGTAAACACATTTGTTTTTACATAAGGAGTTCACCACAATTTATTTTCTTGTCATTTATTTTATTTGTTTAATTAGTAGCTTTTGGGTTAGTTGACTGGCAACTAATTCCGCCCACTCTTCCAATACCCGAGATTTTACTTGCTTTTATTAAATATAAAAATACAAAAAGAATCATCCCTCACCTTTAGACCTAGTTGACCTATCCTTCAATCCTAACGACACTATTCCCCTAGAGAACGATCGATCCCCTGGTACTTGCTACTCACTATACTACATCGGTCAGGTACACTGCCTGGAGGATTGCAAGCTTCTCAAGAACCCTTGAGAAGTAAACCTTTTATGTTGTTGCAAAACTCGCATCATCCTCCAACGTTCCAATTTTCAAAAAAAAAAACAACTGCCATGGCGTGGGCCGGCCACCACGGCGCGAGTGGCCATGGCGCCAACCGTGGTGTGGTGCGCCGTCGCATTTTTTGGCCTGAGGGCCATGGCACCACCGTACCTCATGCTCTAAATATAAATAAAGTGGCCTCGTTTCCTTCATCACCCTGCCCATTTTTGGGCTGCAACTTTTGGCTCTAAAGATCTTGATATCGCCATTTTTTACTTTCATGAGTTAGTATCAAAAAAAAACAAAATGAGTACTATGAGAAAAACCATAACCTTACATTTCAAATGCATCTACAATAGTAGACGCGTCTCCTTTTAAAATTCTCTCTTATTTGAAATATGTGACTAAGAATCTTTTTTCTTATTTTTATTTTTCTTTTACCGGATCTCCTCCCTTACCGTTATTACCTCACTTTTTTTCTTACAAAAATATTGAAAACACATGTAACTTTTACTTTCTTTACTCTTATACTTTTTTCCCCTTATTTGTAACTTGAAAACATAGTTAATAATAGGGGTGGCAATTCTCGACATGACAAGATAAACGACACGAACCCAGCACGAAGTTAAATACGTTTGGGTTGAAGATAAACATGTTTGGGTCAGAAACAGGTCAACCCGTCAAACCCGTTTAATAAACGGGTCGTGTTTGGGTTGAGTAAGTATTAAATAGGTCAACACGTGAACCCGTTTAAGTATATAAGCTTCTAAAAATAAAATACATAACTTGGTTTTTATGTTTGATATGGATTAAATGTATTTTGTCATGTACTTAATATGAGTGAATTGTGATTGTAACTCATATACCATTCAAATTGACGCTTATAACTCAAATATCATTGAAATTGTCGTATAGTTATTTGTATGTTATTTTTGTTATATTTTAGATCCTTATATCATTTTTGTATTTAAATTAGTTAAATCAACAAACCACCAACCTTATTTACTCCTTGACCTATTCACTTAAATAGGTTAAACGGGTCACAAACGGGTTACGCGTGCTATGCAGGTCTTGGTTAGGGTTGAGTTTCTTGACACGATTAATAAATGGGTCGTGTTTGGGTAGAGGTCATACTAACCCGCGAACCCGAATAGGTCAACACGAACACGACTCGATTGCCACCCCTAGTTAATAATATGCTTATTTTTTTGGGCAATTCCATATTTTCTTAATAAAAATACCACAGTTTCATATATTCTTAAGCATGCATAAAAATCATTGCACAATATGTATTATTCACTTGTAAAATAGATATATATGTCATTTTGAGGTTTATATTTGAGTAAATATGAAATTATCTTTTTATTTTTTTTACCTAAATTTATATGTCATTATTTTATGGATTTTAAGAAATTAATTTATTTGGCTACAACCAACATAATCATACTATCTTATAAAGTATTTAGACCTTCTAAAAAAAGAAATACTTAAAATTAAGCATTATAAGTTCTTAAGCTAGAAGTACAACTAATTAAAACACTTTTTCTAACATTAAATACAATTACAAGTTCTTAAGCTAAAAGTACAACTAATTAAAACATATTTTCTAACATTAATACAATCTTTAAATAGAAATACTTAAAATTCAGCATTACAAGTTATTAAGCTAAAAGTACAACTAACTAAAACACATTTACTAACATTAAATAAAATACAAAGTGGTCAAAATATTTAATGTATTCAATTAATTAAGTGGTCAATAAATACAACTAAAGCACTTATTAAAACACCCTTACATAAAAAATACAAATTTTTAAGCATATTATACAATCAACTTAAACACAATTCCTGCATTAAATATTACTAATATAAATAATAAAGCACATTATAAAAATATTCAAGCCCGAACGAGCAACGGACCAAATGAGATCGAGCCAAAACGGGCACGGGCCAAACGGGCTCGAGCCATACGGTGTACAACTCCTGGCTATCATTTTTGTCTTTTGATGTCGTTAACATTTATTTTAAAGTACCCGCCGCTGCAACGCGCGGGTACCCTACTAGTTATATAATGATGTAAAGTGAGTTTAGACATAAAAATAAACTACTCGTATCTTTCTACCTCCTAATCATATCACTTTTTAATTCTATCCGAATGCATATAAAAAGAGCCATCAGCGTCTTCGTCAAACACCCCACGTCCCCTGTTCATCCAATGGATATCCACAAACAAAGATAGATACGTCGGCAAAATTGCATATGTTGATCGACGTCAGACTTTAGAACTAAGTTAACCATAATACGACAAAAACTTATGAAATGGGACATTTTTTACTGTAATAATTTGGCTCCTTGGAATCTTTATATAAAGTGGAGACCAACTAATCCATCACTCAATTTGTTTTTTAATACACCAATTGCGCACGTTTTTTATTCTTATAATAAAACCAATCTCGAACTTACACAAGAAGTAATGGTCGCTGAACTAATCACCATCAAAATCACGGTCACCCATTAAGTACATAATCAAACCTGTCACTAAATAAGTCTACTAGTAATACCAAACCAAACACATAAAAAATATTCACTTTATACAAACATACCTTATAATATCAAAAAAACAAAAAAAAAACGCAAACATTTGGTGGTCTACACCACCAAACCAATGCACAAAACTGATGCCGCTCGGCCAAAAAAGATGATAATGGGCGCGTGGTGGTGGTCACCAAAAATGGTGTACATCGCCCGCCATTACACCTAGTCTTATGTCAAACTTACAGTAATTGTCATTTTACGTTATTTTTAATTGCATAAGATAATATTTTATGTGCTTATGTTCATTGTAAAGTATAATTCTCAAGACTTTTAACTTGATACTTCATAAATGTTTGATTTATTATAGTTTGATTTTTTTTTTTTTTTTTTTTTTTTTTTTTTTTTTTT
>LBNU01035637.1:7235-45237 GCA_014162995.1 Artemisia annua
TTTAAACGGTTAAGTTCGGGTCCTAAGCTGTTGCGCTCAGAAGCCATATCAGTGAGCTCATCAAAATTAGCATGTATAGTCTCTTGAATCTCTCTGGTCCGACGGTTGTATATCCGAAACCCCTTAGAATTTTCACAATAACCAATAAAGATTCCTACATCAGCCTTAGCTTTAAGCTTTCCAAAGTCATCACGATCGTTGTTTGGGTAACAAAGTGCACCAAAGACAATAAATAAAAACTAATAAATAAAAAAACTAATAAATAAAAAAGTGCTCTCAAACTTAAGATATGTCAAGACTTATTTTGAAAATAAGCCGAGCCTAACAAGCTCATGCATATCTTTTTGTGTTTGAATCGAGCTAGAGGGTTGAGAAAAGAAGAAATTATAAGACATAATAAGCTTAAACTTAATAAAGATTGAAACTTTTATAAAAATAAATGAATTTTTTTTATTGGTTTTTTTTATCGTTTTTATATGTTTTATCGGACGATATTGGTTGTATATATATACCTTCCAAAATCATGTTTGAAAAATTAAATGGGTCTCCTTTGCTCAAACATATCATAAGATGCTATGGCAGTACTGAACTCATTCCACCCAGATGTTTTAGGACTCAAACAATGTAAAAGGGTATGTACTAAAAACTTCCAATAAAAACAGAGAAGCCCTTTTTGAAAATTTAAACTATAATTTTGCTTCTCATACCCCAAATCTTTTAAACCTTCAAAAATGGCAGAGTTAACAAGACACTTAGTCCTTGTATCATCATCAAAGAGAAGAGTTTCTCTTATAGAGGATTCAGTGAAAAGTACTTGTTGATCATCTACCCTGGCCTTAATATGTTTTTCCCCATTGATAGTTTTGACTCTTACTGTAAGCCAAAACTGTTTAATGTAAGGAATTGATATAGTAGGTTTCACAGTTAATGCATACCTAATTGAAGTAGCATTGATGAAATGAACCATCTCTGTGAATCCTTCAGGGACCATAGATGCATCCAAAAGTGCAACATTGTTGTGACTCTCAGCCCATTTGTGTGCCGACTCCATAAATTAGGGTTTGTGAATTGGGGATTTTTTATTTTGATGATAATTGAGTGTTAGGGTTTGATTATACTTTAATTGTGAGCGCGTAAAAACCAATTGTGAGATCCAATTAGGTTTTTAAACCATTTGGTGGAAGTTACATAACCGCCCTTACACTTTGAAACTTAGCAGCAGAACCCTGTGCAACAGTAGAACCAGCAGCCGAGTAATATAACTAGCAGCAGAATCATTTGCCTAGCAGCAGAGTTGTCTGCAAACGTGTTCCAAACCATCATTATCTCAGAAGTAGTATGCCTTTTTCTCAGTCAAAAGTCAAAGTCTCTGTAATTAATGCCTGATAACGCTCTAATTATACATATTTATTCCATCGATTATATATCATATATCTATTATATTACATAGAATATCACGTTATTTGTGTAGAATTTGTACTAATCTGGTTGCAGGATAGAATGAGAGAAGAAAGTTAGAAATACCACTAAAAAGACGATAAAGTGACAAATACAAGAAAGGAAGGACTTGGAATGAAAATATACAAGTATGAAAGACCCAAGTATGCCGGTCTTAGGACTGTGTGCGGCGTACTTGCTTGGCGGGTAAATGAGATTTGAATATACGCGAAGTACGGCGTACTTTCTACGAAGTGCGGCGCACTTACCTTGACAGTTACAAAACAGAGTTATTGATTACATTCATTGTGAGGCCGATCACTTGTCCTCATTTACTAAACACAGGAGTTGAATTAGGTCAGAATGAGTCAATAAAAGCTGAGGTACGAAACAAGAGAAAAAGGGGGCAACATCCAAAGAGAAGTAAGGAAAGTATACGAAGTGAGATTGGTGAACTCATACCAAGTTCACCATATCGAGGTCGAGGTTGTGATTCTATTTCTGTGACAGATTGTAGGAGAACGAGCCTAGAGAGTTATCTCTGTGAAATCATTTGTTCTTTCGTTGTAATCACTTTGGTACACTTTTCTACTTTGTCGAATTATATTATGAAGTTTATGAAATTCATGTTGAATGATATGTGTTTTGTTACTACAATAATGGAGTAGTCGTTATTATGTTTATTTGGGTGACATAGTTATATGGTTGTTTGCAATGTAATGTACGCTTGCTATTTGATACTATACTTAAGTTTAATTGATGAGATTATGCTTGGATCATTGTTGAATGTTTGATGTATCTCTGTGGTAGAAGTAGGTCGAAAGGGTCTGCCACTTTGGTATTATTTCAAGGTGTTTGTCTATGGCAACTTGGTGTTTACCTTGTAGAAATTGGTCGACAAAACATTTGATATATCAACCCACTTTGGTATTATTTCAAGAATGATCTTGTTTAATGCCTTATCTCATGTCTAACGAACTTGATGAGGAAATTGGCTTATGAATACTTCTGTTATGAACCATTCTTAATGCATTTGATATATTGAGAATCATAGGTCGAAAGGGTTTTTTAATATGTTGGATAGTTATGGGTACGAGTGATCACCAGTCACCTCTTGCGTATATACCTTGTTCATGATTGCTTGCTCATTGTTTACATGTTACTTCCATGTTTCTTAGCCTAAATAAACATAGCTTTTAATCATATAAACAAACAATCTAAATTACTAGTCTTTGGATAAGTGACAATCTAGAGACTTTACTTTAACACAATTGCTAACTTGGCTTTTCTACAATCTCTTGGGACGACCTGGTCTTACCTAAACCTTTGCTATAAACGGGGGTTATACTTTACCCATGTGTTTTATATATTAAGGAAAATGGTGAAATTAGTATTATAAATTTAAAGCTTTTGAAACACATCAATGCCCGATTACCAAAACTAACTCCCAATCACCAACCGATCATTAACTCTCCTTAGAGTTAATTGTGTCTCGATAAAAGGGGATCTAATCTCATCTAAAAATCATCCAAAAACCCTAAACACACAATCAAATCCACCATGACTTCCAAACCTGAAATTGTAGAAATTTCATTTGATTCTTCCTCTGATTCCAAACCTCAACACAAAGTTCAACCAATCTATCGCCCTCCAATGAGAGGATACAGAACAAAGGAACAAGCTAGAAAGAAGAAGCATGATGTTAATGCCTCTAAAGAGCTTCCTACTCCCTCAAATGTCAAACAAGCAGTTGTCTCTGATTCTTCCTCTGGTGAGCTAACTCTTGTCCAAGCTATGTGTCAAGTTACCATTCTGAGGAGGAACAACCTGAGGTTCAAGGTCCTTAAAAGGGTAAAAATGTGATGACTTCCATGGTTACAAGCTCTGCTCCAGCTCAGACTCACCCACGTCCAAAGCCAGGCAAGCAAATACTTGGACTTGCTAATAAGCATGTGTGGAACAAGATCAAAGGGAGTGGAGTCCACAAAGCTATGCCTGACTTCAAGGGTAAAGGGAAAAGGGCCATGGAGTAGGTGTGTAGGGATCTTTTGATGTAGCTAGGCTTTTGTGTTGGCAGAACAATCTTTGTACTTTAACTTGAGACTTTATAAGAACGATGACGTAATTGTAAAATAACATTTTTCTCATCACTTTACTCATTTTTCTCCCTCATAACTCAAGAACACTAACAGACTTTTAACATTTTTTCTCTCCTCACCACTTTCTAGTTTTCTATACTTCCGTTCACTTTCATTCACTGTTGATCCCAGTTGAGCAAAGATCTTATAGAAGCTGACTTATACAAACAATGATTTAAACAAGATGCGGAAAATAATGTTTAACTTAAGAACAATGAACAATGATTTTCACACTAAACACTTCAATATATTAATATGAGCACTCTAAACAATGCTAGGGTTTTACAACCTTGAAGTGAATTTGACTATCACACAATACGTACTAAACTCTAACCCTAGGGATCTCCTTTTATAGACTAAGGAACCATACACGGTTTACATTGGCTTTCTACACAAGACAATATCATTTCTATAATTACAAAACGCGTATACAATATTATCTTCTAAGCAGCAGAATCTTCCAACTCTCAGCAGTAGAATCGTCTAGCAGCAAATTGATTGCACTAGCAGCAGAGTCCACTTTCAGCAGCAGATTGACACTTAGACAGATTCTTAGAAGCAGAATCACAAAACCAAACATTCACTTTTCTCTTCATTCAAATAAAAGGTGGAGAACACAATGTTAGAGTTTAGAAAGTAAGGATAGTTCTGTTATTTGAAATGTTAAACTTTAGTTTACTTTCATTTCGCTCATTTTTTGAGGAAATTTTATGTTAACTTTCCCCTCCAATGTCTTTCCTTCTTATTCCTTAAAAAAAAAAAAAAAAAAAAAAAAAAAAAAAAAACGTCTTCTTTTTCTTTTCTTTCATTTCCCTTTACTTTCTTCTTCATTCAAATAAAAAGTGAAGAAAACGGTGTTAGAGTTTAGAAAGTAAGAATAGTTTTATCATTTAAAATGTTAGACTTTAATTTACTTTCATTTCCGCTCATTTTTGGGAGGAAAGTTTTAGGCTGACTTTCTCATCCACTTTCTTTCCTTGTCACGCCTTAATAAAAATTAGAGAACACAAGTTGTACACAACTTCTTTTTCTTTTCTTTCATTTCTCTTAAAAGTTGAACTCGAGAACGTAATTTTAATAAATTTGGAAAAAGAAAATAGATAATTGGTCTAATATTGTTTATATAAAAATGTTTAGAAAACAAAATAGTACTTTGTTCGAGAATTATCAACAATATAAAAGGTTGAAAGCATGTTGCATCAATCATATATACATGTCAAATCTCACTCTGAATTTGCAGAAGGCCATATATTCGGCGTTTGTGAGTCTTTTTTAACTTTTACCCTACCATCCGAACATTGTATTATAAATCCAATCTAATTCCTTAGAGGACTAGGTATGAGTTGCCATAGACGCCGTTTTCGACCTATGGCGCGAGGCAACGGTAACATTGCTCGTGTTATACGTTGTTGTGCCGTGGTGGCCAACCAAGTTAAACGCAATTTTTTTATTCATAAAATAATTGTGTGTGTGGTTATAGGTGCTAACGAGATGTAGAAGATGATTTTTTTTAATTATTTTTTTTTCTTTTTTTCTTTTAAGTATTTGTTTTCAATTTCAATCTTTTAGGATTGGTTGTGCTAATTTTAAATCCTCATTTGTTAAGTTCTTGCACCACTTGTCCTTATTAGGTTTGCGTTGTTTGTCCTTCTATTTTTTACATAATTAGTCCCTCAAATGTGTAAATTTGGTAAGCTAATTAATTTAAAATATGTAATGTTTTAACTTTTATATGTTGTTTTATTTAAAAAATGAAAAGAATAATTTGAGGCCCAAGAGTGTCCTATAATTTGAATGATGAAGATTTTATTTTTTCTTTTTTCTAATTATAAGTTCTGAATTAAAAAAAAAAAAAAAAAAAANAAAAAAAACCCACCCTAATGTGACAATAATTTTTGCTATGACACCATCATATAAGCTAGGGAGAGTTGCGATCCACTAGAAAGTGGAAAATATTAAAAAGTTTGCAAAGCTAATCACTTAGTGCCACATGTCACCCACCTATTTCATCCTTTTTTTTATTAGTATTTTCGGTTAAGGGGTATAATGGTCATTTAACTCGTTTTTCTAATTTCACCTCAAACTTCAAATGTAAATAACGCTCATTCGATAAATTTTTATAAGAAACCGATTTCACCATAATTTTTATTTAATTCTCTTTAATTTGGTATGCATTATAATATATGAATCGGAACTTTTTTTTTTCAACATTTTAAGTGGGTGTTGATTTTCTTGAAAATTTTAGCATTTTCGGCATTTTTGGCTCTAATTTTGTCTAATTTAAAGGCCGAATTTTGCAAAACTTAAAACACGAAAGTTGTAGCTTCTTGGCCATTCTTTACCCAGAAATTTGAATCACTCAAATCCGATATGATATGAGTGAGATATCGCGCGTTAAAGATGACGTCTTAGTCATATTTAGTGCACACAAAGTGTTTGATAAAATGACTAAAAGAGATTTTTCATATAAAAATACATTTAAATGCACGAATTGGTCAAATTATTTTTTGTTTAACAAAACTATCAGTTTGTTATGTTAAATAGAATTGATGAACCCAAACATTTGATCAAATTGATGAACCTGAAAAAATTGATAAACCTGAAATTTGATGAACCTGAAAAGAACTGTGATCAATTTGATGAACCTGAAAAAAGTGATCATTATAAAAATATATATATATATATATATATATATATATAAGTAAAATTTGATGATCTTGAAATGAATTTTGATCAATTTGATTAACATCTCTTAAATAAAATTGATGAACCTGAAAAAAGAACTTTTATCTCAATTTTATAAGTAAACTGATGAAACTACGATAACTGATGAGACTAAGATAACACAAGACAATAAATTAATGAACCTAAACACATACACAGGACAATAAATTGATGAACCTAAACACATAACAAAGGCCAAATAAATTGATGAACCTAAAAACATAACATAGGACAAATAAATTGATGAACCTAAACACATAACATTTTGTTTATCAGTTACTTNAAAAAAAAAAAAAAAAACACTTTTTGAATCTTACATTAATAAAATGACTAAAGGTGCATTGTTGTACAAAAATTAGTGCATTTAACTCGATTTTAAGACAAAAAATCTAAGCTAAACATTTCATCAAACACGTTGTGTGCAACAAATATGAGTAAAACGTCATCTTTAACGTACGATATCTCACTCATATCATATTGGATTTGAGTGATTCAAATTTCTGGGTAAAGAGTGAACCAAAATCTACGACTTTCATGTTTTAAATTTTTCACGATTCGGCATTTATGATGGTACAAAATAAGGTCGAAAATGCCAAAAAAATCAAGAAAATTAACACCCATTTCGTATGTAAAATAAAAAGTTTCGAAATTTTTAACAAAATTTATACCAAATTAAAGAGGATTAAGTTTATACCAAATTAACACCCATTTCGTATGTAAATAAAAAGTTTCGAAATTTTTAACAAAATTTATACCAAATTAAAGAGGATTAAATGTAAGAAATTATGGTGAAATCGGTTTTTTCCAAAAGTTTGTCGCTTAAGAGTTATATGCTGATGAGGCGAAAAGTGTACCGCTTTTCGGGGGTCATTTAAGCCCTAAATCGTATTTATTTGATCAAATATCGCCCTAAATCATTCCTTTTGGCATTTTAGGTACTTTGGAGAGAAATTCTGGAAAAGGAAGCTTCTTGGACTTTTTTGGAGCATAAAAGTGAAGAATTCGACAAAGTGCCAAATTCTGCTGGAAATTTACATGTGACGGCGTCAAGCCATATCTGACGCCGTCAGAACCTGAACGAGCAGAAATGTTTTAAGGGTTTAAGAGGACGACGTCAAGAAGGCCATCAAGAAACCCTAATCACGGCGAGGTGACGGCGTCAAGGCTACAACGTGACGCCGTCAAGTCTGTTTTTCTAAATATATTCGCATAATTTTTAGTCATTAGTGTGGAACTTTTAAGGGATAAACCCTAGCCGATTTTAGCAGCCTTTTTCAAGGTTTTTCACCTTGAGATCTTCCATGTTACATTGAAGATAAGTAATCAATTAATCATTCAATATGTCTATGTGTTGTTTGATTCTATCTTATTCTTGTCTTTTGTTTAACATGCTAGGCTAGGTTTTCTTTGTGTTTGGTTAGATCTAATGAAACCTTACTATTGATTATTGATTGAATGGTGTGTTATTAATTGTATTGGATGGGTGATTATCGATGTTAGGCTTAAGAAAACTGGCAGACTTCCGGTTGGTAACATGCTTGAACGTCTTAAGAAACATGAACCAAGGTGTGCTAAGGTTATTTGATTGTATTTAATGCATGAGCGAATCTAGTGATCCCATGTTAGGAGCTTCTTAGCCGGCTCGACATAGGAGTGAAGTAGGAGCTCATAGGGTTAGGGGAAGTCCGTACACACCCCTACGAATGGTATTAAGGAATACAATCCGTCATCCACGCAATTAATATACACTAATCAATCAATAGAAGATAGTTAGGGAGTAATGAAATCTAAGTAAACACACTTTTCTCCATATAAGTTTTCACAAAACATTTAGTTTCTCGTTATTTTATTTTATTTGCAATTGTAGTAATTTGGGTTAGTTGACTAGCAACTAATTCCGCCCACTCCTTCAAACCCGAGATATTTACTTGCTTTCTAAAAAATAATAAAATACAAAAAGAATCTTCCTTCACCCTTAGACCTATTAGAGTAGCTTTTCAATCCTAACGACACTATTCCCCTAGAGAACGATCAATCCCCCGGTACTTGCCACTACCCTATACTACATCGGTCAGGTACACTGCCTGGTGGGGATTGCAAGCTTCTCAAGATCCCTTGAGAAGTAAAACCTTTTTGCGAGGGGTGCAATCCAACCGCATCATATGCATTTGAAGTTCGAAGGTGAAAAAGAAAAAACGGGTTAAAAGACCAAAACGTCCTTTGACCGAAATTAATAAAAAAAATAAAAGGTTCTGACTAGATCTAATCTAATGGTGGAGATTACTTTTTAAACTTTGCAATTTTTAGTTAAATGCAAATGATCGGCAACCATAAGGGAAGAGTGTACCTTGTGCTCTTAATGCTAAACAATAAACATTTGTAGTTTGTACCAAATAGACCCTTATTTCGTTTCTTATGAATAATAGCATTAGTTTGGGGGGAAGAGATCTAGTGAGAAGAGAAAATCAAATGAGAAGAGTGAGAAATATTCCTGGCCACACATTTCGAATAAGGAAAAAAGAATTAAGTGGAGATGCATCTACTTTTGTAGATGCATCTAAAATGTGCGGTTGTGGTTTCTTCTCATCCTTCTCATTTTAGTTTTATTTCTCATTTGATCCTTTCTTAGTTTGGGAAGTAAAATCATTGATACATACGTCATAAGAAAAGGCCCATTAGAAGCCCAGCCCATAAATTCAACCCAAAAAGATATCTTTCATCATCAACATGTTATAACCCAAATAAGCTATTAGGGTTTGCTCTTCACTCATTTCCATCTCCACCCCCGCCGCACTTCATCTACGGTAACTCATCACACTTTGTTCAATTCAACACTTTTATTTGTTTATTAGGGTTATGCTGTAAAACTATGCTCATAAACTAGTCAATTTGTATCTCATTCTTTTTATAAATTTAACTGTTTCCTATTCGTCATATCTAATTTCATTCATTGTAATGCATGTATATTAATCCTTTATACTATATTATAAATATGGTTACTATAAAGTTAGTTGCTTTTGTATAAAAAAATATGACATCTTTATGAAAATATATATTTTTATGTTAATTATTGCCATTCCAGTTAATTAGTACTATAAATTCTGTAAATGATATATTTTCATTGTTTATTTTTTAAATGGTGTTGGGATGTTTGATGATAAGTTATTTTGTTTTAATTTGTGTCTAGAATTCAGTAAGTTGGCACCTAATGATATAATACAAAGCCTCGCGTCTAAAACTTGTTTTGTATTGTATAAATTGATCAAAACGCTGTAACAAATGTAATGCGTTTTTAGCGTGTTTTAAATTAATGCCATTTTATAGTTTATTTGTATGCTGTCGTGTAATCTGTGTCATTTGAGTAAGCACTCCAAAACCTACAGGAATATGTTCGCTATAGTTAATATATTGATTGGTTAATATAATGATGTTATCTGTATGTTACAGTAAATGTTTTTTCTTTAAAAACTTCTGTTGTGAATATGTCGTTATCAATCTGTCTTGCTACATTTGCAGACACTAGTGTAGTGAAATGGCACCAAAGGATAGGAAGCCTCATGTGAGCCGAAACCCTGACTTGATCAGAGGTGTTGGGAAATACTCGAGATCGAAAATGTACCACAAGAGGGGTCTCTGGGCTATCAAGGCTAAGAACGGTGGTGCTTTCCCTAAGCACGAGAAGAAAGCTGCAGACGCTGCTCCAGCTGTGAAGCCGCCAAAGTTCTACCCTGCTGATGATATCAAGAAGCCGCTTGTTAACAAGCGCAAAGCTAGACCCACTAAGCTTAGGTAAATGGATTATATGATTTAAGGGGTGTTTGTTTTTAGCTTATTTGGTGGGTTTATTAGTTTATTGGAAATTTGATTATCTCGTAAGCCCATTTTTAATTGCGAGCTTATGAACTTATATAAGCTATAAGCTCAAGTTGTTAAGCTCAAGTTGTTAATTGCGAGCTTATAAACTTATATAAGCTATAAGCCGTTAAATTGAGCTTATGGGCTTATCAGATTTCTACTAAGCTCGTAAAAACATTAGTTAACCCAAGAAAAATACACCCTAAGCTATAATTTAATGTATCATTGGTGTTGATTATAATGAAGTATTGTATTTGTTTAGGGCAAGCATCACACCAGGAACGGTGTTGATTATATTGGCTGGAAGGTTTAAGGGAAAGAGAGTTGTTTTCTTGAAGCAACTTACGTCTGGATTGTTGTTGGTTACCGGTAAGTAATTTATCGCTTTTTGTGTTTGTATTTGTTGGTACAAGTATGTTATGTTTACATGGCTTTTCTGGCTCTTTATATGTAGAGAAAATATTTAATTGCATGCTTGATGACTGATTTACTTATTATAGTTTACAAGTCTCTGTTTAAAGTCTGCAATTTGCTTACTTGCTGCCAGTTTGCTTTTGTTAAATGTTCTACATTTATTGCATGCCATATTTTTAAAGACCATATGTGATAAACTGTGTTTGCATACACGGTGTAGTTGTTATTGGCTTCTGAGGTCAAAATTATGGTGAGAAAAACACACTAGCACATGCATATAGTAGTTGTGGAAGGTGACAAGCTACCAGATGTTAGAATTTTATGTAACAAGTGAGATATCCAATTTGTGTTGTTTGTCTAGAATGCGAAATTTATATGTTGGTTTAGCACCTGGCATTTTTTCTTTGCTTTAGAATAGATAACTGGTAGAGTTCAGGGTGTGCTAAGTTGCATATAGATTACTACTGTATGTTAATTCATTCTTGCTAATACATTATTTGAATGAAGTTTTTCTGTATATTGATCTTGTTGAAAGTAGGGTATAATCTTTTCTACATAAGCTGTATTATCAATTTTGTTCATGTGGATATTTTTATTGAGTCACATTCATTTCTTGGAATTAATGGTACGTATGTTGAGCGACTGAGAAGGTGATTTTGTCTGTCTGCTTCCCATAACATATCCTCTTTTTGCAGGTCCCTTTAAGATCAACGGTGTTCCTTTGAGGAGGGTGAACCAGTCGTACGTCATTGCCACATCAACAAAGGTGGACGTCTCAGGGGTAAATGTTGAAAAGTTTGATGACAAGTACTTTGGAAAGAAGGTTGAGAAGAAGACGAAGAAAGGAGAAGGCGAGTTCTTTGAGGCTGAGAAAGAGGTAACGTTATTGCACATTCATATCGTGACATCCTTGTAACTTTTGTGAAATCCTATCTTTTTTTCAAAAAAAATTCTGTTATGTTTCCCAAGTGTTGATTTCTCTTATATTCTATGCTCTTGTAGGAAAAGAACACCCTTCCCCAGGACAAGAAAGACGACCAGAAGTCTGTAGATGCTGCATTGATAGCATCCATTGAGTGTGTGCCAGACCTTAAAAGCTATTTGGGTGCACGATTCTCTCTTAAGGCTGGCATGAAGCCTCATGAGCTTGTCTTTTAAAGGAAATACAAGGAACTATAACTAGAATCAATCTTGTTTAGAGGATGCAATGTTGGTTTTTTGTGGTGAATGACTTATGTATTTCTTTATTCTCCAAATACAATGGAATTTTGCGAGTCTCTTGTTCAATAGTTACGTTGCTCTGTTTCATGTGATGCTTCTGTTTGAATGCATATGTACTCAATTTTCGGCATTTTGATGTGTTGAGCGTTTGCAATGGTTACTGTTGTCTAAAAGTTGAAGTAGGTAAGAATGTGATTTAAATCTGAACCCTTGTCTATTCTCATACTTGGATTGCAACTGTGCTTCTTGGTTACAAAGTACTAGTAGTTGTTAGAATTGGCCAATTGATGTGGTATCATTCTTGTTTGATTTAGTTTTGTCCTACTTTGCTAAACACTCAGCCTCTTCGTACTTCAACTTTTTGCACATAAAATAAGAAATTTTGGAACTTAGGCGACTGCTTGGGTGGCTCTCGGCAGCTAGCCTGATACATATCTCTAAATAGTTATCGACATTTGGCAACCTACCAAGAAACGTTTTGTTCACAAAACCCCTACTTCTTGATCTTATACCATTCTGATTTAACGAGCAAGCTTAGTGGCAAAATCGCTACTCTTATCTATTACACATTTCGTGTATGACTGTTCCTCAAAAGGATCAAATCCTACAATTGATCACATTCCCTTTGAGATAATCTCAAAGTTTTGCGGAGACAAAATTTTCCATGGAACATAAGGAATTTTACGAGTGTAACACTACTAACAAGCATACGAAAATAGAGTGCGAGTGTGCAAGGTAATGCATGCCAGCCAATCACACTACACTCCCGGTGGCTTCAAATTCATGAATGGTCAATGCATCAATGATCGGTTTCAGAAAAAAACAAATAATATACAGAAGTCAAAACCAAAGCCAAATAGTGTAGCTCACCTATTGTGACTTGTTCAAACTTTACAGCACATCCATTTGCTCAAAATCCATACTTAAAAGAGCATGAACCACAACTTCAAACACCACAATCATTGATCATATCATTTTTAAGACAATAACTTACTAAAAATGTTGCTACTTCTTTTGCTCCTCTTGTCTCCGTTGGTCATTTTTACCGAGCGTTGTCACCCTGACGACAAAGCGGCCATTCTAAAATTCAAAAATAGCTTCTCAAACGGGCCTCAACTCTTGTCGGGATGGACACCAGATAGTGATTGCTGTAATAGATTTGAATGTGACGAGACTACAAATCGTGTTACTGACTTTTCCATTACCAATTCTGACCTCGCAGGCACAATTCCTGACGCCATTGGTGATTTAAAGTATCTTAAGACGCTTCGTCTACACAAAATGCCGTTTCTTATTGGCGAAATTCCCAAAAGTATCACACGTTTAAAATATGTTACGTTTTTTGATATAAGTTGGACCAATGTATCAGGCCACATCCCTTCATTTCTCTCAGAGCTACAAAGTGTCATGTTTATTTATCTTTCGTTCAATAACTTAACGGGTCCAATCCCATCCTCACTATCCACTCTCCCAAATTTGAGCGGGCTAGATCTTAGCCGAAACCGACTCACAGGGTCAATCCCTGAATCATTTGGCCAGCTCGTGTCGCCATCTTTGCAAGGATTAAGTTTATCACATAACATGCTCTCTGGTGACATCCCTAAATCCATTGGCGACATGATCATATATCAGATTGATTTATCAAGAAACAACTTCTCGGGGGACGCCTCAATGTTATTCGGTGCATCAAAGAGCAAGAGTGCAATCGACATCTCACGAAACAACTTTGAGTTTGATTTCACAAATGTGAGTTTCATGGCAGAGACATTGAATCAGTTGGATATATCACATAACAAGATATATGGGAAAATACCTTCTCAAATATTAGAAGCTAGTTTTCTACAATTTTTGAATGTTAGTTACAATAGATTATGTGGGGAGATTCCTTCGCCTTGGAAACTAAAGTATCGATCTGAAAGCTTTGATAACTCGTCCTTCATACACAATCGTTGTTTATGTGGATCACCACTCGTTCAGTGCAAATAAGAGATGACAAAAGCAAGTGTTTCTTCTCATGAAACGATTGTCGATATAATTTCGAATTAGCTGTTGTCAATGCCTCATTTGGAATAATATTATGTGTTTTATTACGGTATTTAACATAGCATATATCTTATACAAGTTATATATTGCACTGGAAACAGGATTAAAGCTACTATCTACACAATATCCTCTAAAGCTTAGTTCAATTTGTAGTTTCACAAAGTAAGACCATCAGTTTCTTTTGTCTTCAGAGGTTGAAAGTATAATTTTCTCTATTTTCATCGCTTGCACTACACTTGATTTTCTGGTCAATGACTTGCTGCTTCACTGTATCGATCATCTCTCTTTTCGATATTTTCGAGTTTATGCAAGTTATCACAATCATTCTCATGTTAATCTAGTTCAGTTTCTTCGATTATTGTTCAAGGTGTTGTTTTATTTGTAGCTCGGGGTTTCAGTAAGCTGATTAGGGTAAGGGTCCAAATGACCCACTTTAGGTTTCAGTGTCATTAGTTTTTTCAATTATCATTAGCTTTTTACTCTTTATACTTTACGTTTTTTCACATTTAGGAGGAATTGTCACTTTTAATGTTGTTATTTTTCAGTAGGTTATAAGAATCTGATTGATATTTTTTTTAGATGGTGATCGAGTATCTTTAACTAGATGGTGTAATTGTTTTGGTTAGCAAATAGTGCCTGAAAACTGCACAGACATATGGATGTGTGATACGTGAAAACCTCGTCCACAAGATAGTTAAAGGTGAAGGAGCAGTTGAGGTGACCTGCCTTAATAGGGAGTTAGGGATCAAGGCGAGAGGTGCAAAAGTCTAAGGGGCCAAGTGAATTAACCTGGTTACGTGTTGCAGATAATGTGAGTATGGCCCAATTTAGCTTAGAAACTTAAAACAAATGCAGAATAATTTCTATATCCAAAATACGATAGAGAGGTATACACAACCTGCTATAAAGTAATGATAATGTGTATACTCATGGTTAATACTAACAGCAATCCAATAATAGGTGCATGATTCTCAACCTGCAATGTCACAAATAGTCCTACAAGTACTTCACATGTGTATCTGGCACAATACCGTCTTCAGTTAAATAAAATATAATGAAAATTCTTTTGATGGATAAAGCTTGATACACCATATTTCAACTATAACTGGCACAATACTGTCATGGAAGACGAATTAATAAAGAACTTCATATTTGTAAAGTCAAAGTGGATCCAAAACCATAATGTGACATTTGATGACTATCAAACATCGGGGGAGTTTTTGTCTTTCAAAATGAAGGTAACGGTTCTAAGTTTCTAAGTTCTAACAGGCGACTGAATCACACCTCTCAGCTTAAACACTGTTTAGGATGACAAGGGCCCAAGTTAATTGGTGTGGCTTGAGGGACTAGACAACTTAGGCGCTCACGTTAAACTACAGAAATAGTTAAATGTCAATACAAACACAATCAATCATATTCCAGCATAAAAATGCTAAACANGGGACCTAATCATTGTAACTAGTAAGTAAATGCAATTTCTAAACCCTGTCTACGAGTGATCGAATCCATTATCCACCTAAATCTAAGTTGATCCAGTCCAATGTACACAACAAAGAGACCTAAAATTTCTTTAACGTTTAAGACCTCCAAAACCTCCTGGTTATACCAACACCACAATCTCTCAGGCTAATACCTATTCAACTGCATACCTCAGTTACACTACCTAAGTGGGTGTTTGTTTTGGCTTATATAGCTGGCTTATGGCTTATTTGGTTTTCGGCTTATGTTTCACATGCTTAATTTTTGTGGCTTATTTGAAACTTTTCGGCTTATATAAGCTTATTATGACATAATAAACTTATATAATTATAAGCCGAAAAGTTTCAAATAAACCACAAAAAGTGAGCATATGAAACATAAGCCGAAAACCAAATAAGCCACAAGCCAGCTATATAAGCTGAAACAAACACCCCCTAAAATTCTATCTGATGCCACTCCCCTAATATAACCCAAAATTACATAGTTATTTGTGTCATTTCATTAAGGCTTTGAGATAATAATTAAAATAAATCATTATATTAATGCTTTGAGTGAGGAGATCAAATTACCTTGTTGAATCAGCTTGTCAAAGGTGTCTTCGTTAATCGAAATAGGGTTTAAGAAATGACAGTGAAATGGCCCTTCACCAAATGAACCGGATCTGCAACCGGGTACCTCACTTATTATGGGTCGGGTTATGCAAGGGTGTTTGGATCGTTTATTTATTATTATTCTTATTATTTTCACACTGAACGTATTCGTTTATCCCTTGTTTAATTGTTTACTACTTTTTTTACTTGATAATTACTACTATATCTAATATAGAGCCTCGGATTTCAGGTTTCGTGTCGTTTCCATTAAAAAGTGTTTTTTCGTGGGCTATGTGCTTAGCCCAAATCCGTGGCCCAAAAGAAGGTTTGTTATTTTTTTGATGCAAAAGGTGAATTCATTATATTAATCATCACAAAGATTACAAATATATCAATAACACACAAGAATTGGACATCACCCAATCTTGATTCAACAAACAGACTTATTCTAGCCTAAATTCTACACACTAGCTAACCAACTCCATCCATTATCAGATATCAAATACATTTAGCTGATATATCAGACACCATTCTTCATGAATCCATACTTAAGTCACCATTCATACTCATCATTCACCTTTTAAGAAGCACCTACCATCTAGCTACATTTCCACACCTCCACTCTATCAAACTACTCAACCTGCCACCACAGTAGAAAGATAGAAATGGAAGGTGGCATCACTAGGAACCCATTACCCATCCATGGGGGGGCTCTGCCAAATAGTCTACATTTCCCTCTCAATGGAAGGCTTCAACTATTTGGGAACACACACCCTCCATGATGACCACCCTTACCTCCTTTGATGATGTATTGAATGGACCAAGAAGGTTCATCTTTCACACCTCTATATTCCATTCATCATACATCATCTTCCTAGACCATTTACCCTTCACAATGGGGACCCTACCTTATGGTACATTCATACCAGTGAAGCCTCCTATTTAGCCAATCTTAACTGTCCATTTCCCTCCCAAGGCCAAAATGAACAATTAAGATGGTTACCATAGGTACAGCTAGACCAGTTAGAACTCCAAGATACTAGGAATCACACACATTGTAATGGTCTGAATATAATCTAGTGGTAATTATTGTCATATTACCACTGAACATCTCTGATCCAAACACTCCCTTAAGTAGCAGACTCAAATAAGCCATTCATCACTAACCAATACCTCTTACCATCTCATTCCCATGTATCCTTTATCCACATACAGAATTCTCTTTAAACTTTATTTCCCACTCTTTCTCAGTTTCAATCACAGCTTTAGATCTTTTCACCTTAAAACTTGTTAGTCTGTTCTTCACAGTATCACAAATTACTTTGAACACAGCTTCCACATTTCTTGCCTCATCTCTAAACAATCTATTATTCCTTTCTTGCCACACAATGTACACACTAGCAGCTAAACATATTCTTCTCACAATACTTCCAATAGAATTACCATTGTATTGATCTGCAAAACTTCCAATTACCCCTTGCCAGTCAGAACTAGTTATGTGCATATTAAGCTTTTGCAGAACCTTACACCACAGTTTCTCTGTATAATGGCAATTGAAGAATAGATGGTCATGTGAATCCATATCACTGTAACATAAAACACATACCATGAGATCATAGCTTCCCCATTTTCTCATCTTGTCTTGTGTAGGCAGTTTGTTTTGCACAACTAACCATAGTACAAATGCATGCTTTGGTATATTTTGAGAAAACCAAATCAGTTTGTACCACTCAACCAAGCAACTCCCATCAAGAAAATCATTATAAGCCTGCTTTGTAGTAAATTTGCACATTGATCCATCCTTCTTTCTCCAGACCACATTATCTTTTTTACCTGGTGTAACTCCAATTAGCTGTATTTGTGTAATCATAGGGAACTTTTGGTACCATTCCTCTGGCCATATACCTTCTTCATTATCAACAAACTCCTTAACTGTCATTTTTGCATCCAACCTTGCATCATATAGATCCCTATAAGAAACATATTTGTTCAAAGCCCCCAAATGAGACCATGCATCAAACCACATTGATGTTTTAGCACCATCCCCTATTTGAACAATCATATGCTCACTGGCAACCTGTCTTAATCTAAGTATATTCCTCCAACCCCAACTATCACTACTATCCTCATTTATTTCCCAAACACTTCTACCTTTAAGCTTATAAGTATTAATCCACTTAACCCACATAGAGTTCTTATCTACAGCCACATGCTACAAATGTTTGATGATCATAGCTTTGTTCCAAACACTCAAATCTTTCAATCCAAGCCCTCCCTGTGTCTTTGGTTTACAAACTTTCTTACATGCCACCCTAGCTCTGCCATTAGCCTTCTCACTTTGATTCCATAAGAACCCTTTAAGAAGACTATTGATATCATCAATTACTATTTGGGGAAGTAGGAACACAGTAGCCCAGTACAAATGTATGGACTCTAGTATTGAAGCCACAAGTTGTAATCTTCCTGCATAAGATAAACATTTGTTCTTCCAATTCAGAATTCTATTTCTTACTTTATCAATCAAACTTTTGCATTCTTTTACTCCAATCCTTTTAGTGATTAATGGAACTCCCAAATATCTCACAGGAAGTCTTTCAACCTTAAAAGGAACAATACCCAAAATATCTTGTTGATCCTCATCCTTCACACTTCCAAATATGATTGTGCTTTTGCTATAATTGGGTAGTAAACCAGAAATGGCTCCAAATTCTTCAATCACCTCTTTAATAACTTGCACTGACAATTTATCCCCATGGCAAAACATCAACAAGTCATCAGCAAAACAAACATGGGTCAGCTTCAACTTTTTGCAACCAAAATGATACTTAAACATGCTACTATTCTCCACTCTCCTGACCATTAGTAAATTCAGGATTTCCATGACCATAGTGAACAAATAAGGTGACATAAGGTCTCCTTGTCTTAGACCTCTTCCCCCTTTAAAATATCCACAGCTTTCTCCATTCACACAAACTGAGAAAGAAGTTGTAGTTACACAATTCATTATCCACTTGACCATTTTACCATGAAATCCAAAACCATTAAGAACATCTTCCAAAAACTTCCAATTAACTGTGTCATAAGCTTTTTGTAGGTCAATCTTCAATGCAACTCTACTTGGTCCATTCTTTCTTCCATATCCTTTTAGCAGCTCCTGTGAGATTAATATGTTATCCTGAATATGTCTATTTGGTATAAAAGCACATTCATTATTGCTAACAAGCTTCCCAAGGCACTCTTTCATTCTATCAGTGATAATTTTGCTGATGCACTTATAAACCACATTACAGCATGCTATAGGTCTATAGTCAGACACTTTAGCTGCTGCTTGAGTTTTAGGTACCAAAGCAATAATGGTTGAGTTGATTTCCTTGAGAATCTTCCCTGTCACAAAGAATTCCCTAACAGCTTCACATACATCACTCCCAATAATCCCCCAAGCTTTTTTATAAAACTTTGAAGAGAAGCCATCTGGTCCTGGAGCCCTATTATCATCAATGAGGAACACAGCTTTTTTAATTTCATCATCACTGACAGCCCTTACCATAAACTCTGCTTCATCTTCACTGAGTTTGTTCTTGAACAATGTTGCAGCATCAGGTAGGCAATTGACACTAGTACTTATCCCCAGGAAATCCTTAAAATGCTTCACAAACTGTCCAGCAACCTCATCACCTTCAAATCTATTCCCCAATTCATCATGAACTGCATTAATTCTTTTCTTATGGTTCCTGCTTTTCAAAGTTCTGTGGAAAAAAGCATTGTTTCTATCACCTAAACTCAACCACTTGATTTTTGCTTTCTGATATAACAATTGCTCCTCTACCATCATAGCTTCATTATACCTTACCAAAAGATTACTTTCATCATCTCTTAGACTTTTATCATTTGGCTCTTTATCAATTTGTATCTGAACAGTTTTAAGCTCCTCTTTTAACTTCTTAACATTCTCAAACACATCACCATCCTCCCAAGCTAGATTATTCAAAGGCTTCTTCAACATTTTCATCTTCTTAACAAGCTTGAACATTTGACAACCTTCAACATCAGTCTTCCAACAATTTTTAATGATCTCTAGGAACTCTTTTTCTCAGCAACAAAATTAGAGAATTTAAATGATTTTTTCCTACCCTGCATTGCATTAGGAATGACCAGAACAACAGGACAATGATCTGATATGACATAGGGTAAGAACAAAGCATGAGCTTGAGAAAACTTACTAATGAATTCCTCTGTTCCCATAACTCTGTCAAGCTTTTTAAGCACACCAGTTTGATCTCCTGTCTTTGCTTTGTATAGATTCTTTGTCCAAGTATAAAACAGCCCACTACTAGCAATATCATCCAGCTCAACACTATTAACACAATCCTTAAACTCAACCATATCACTTGTCATATGAGAACTACCAGCAGAATGTTCACTAGGATCTAAAGTAACATTGAAATCACCCATTATGACCCATGGAGTATCTCCCACAATTCTCTTATACTGTTCTAACTCCTTCCATAACTCTTTCCTTTCATTACCCCCATTAGAAGCATATATGAATGTGCAAAACATCACCATATTACCTCTAATAGCTTCAATTTTACACATAATAGCTTGTTTACAGTAGTGGATAACATTCAGATTCACAGCATCACCATTCCATCCTACCATGACTCTACACCCTTTGTCACAATGATACATATTATGTACCCATTCCCATCTTCTAAAAATACTGTCCCCAACCTTATACAATTTTTTTTCTCTTTAACTGAGTTTCAATTATAGCACATACAACCAATCTTTCATCTTCAATAAAATTCCTCACTTCCTTTTGCTTATCAGAGGTGCACATACCTCTAATATTCCAACAACCGGTTTTAAATTCCATGGATATACTTATGTGAGTACCCCACTATCCCTTCCCTCAATATCATTCACTTCCATACACTGTGCAATACCATTCTCATCCTGATACACATCATTTTCCTCACTATTACATCCTTCTTTGATCCCATTATCACCATTATTATCTGTATTATCATTACCATCAGGATCTAAAAGAGCATACTTATTTGCAGACTTTTTAAAAGCTTCCAAAATTTCTTCCCTCACATTCCATGCACCCCTATTATTGCTACTTCCTGGCGAACTCTGACTTGTTTCTCCATGATTATTCAACTCAGCATCTCTTTTATCTGGCGTTTTCTCCTTTTCACTTATATTGACAGTATTCACACTTTCTTGGTTGCTTTCTTTGCTCTTCTTTTGATACATGGCCTGAACAGGTGCTTTTCCTTTATTAATAAAATCCCCTTTTCTCTGATATTGATAGTTTGGCTTATAACCCTGATGTTTATTCTTATTCCACCCTCCATTAAACCTCTTATTCCTCACTTCCTCAAATCCTTCACTATCTTTTTCTTCAATCACCTTTTCTTTACCTTTACCATTCTCTTTTCCTTTTCCCTCATCAACAAGTATTTCATTAGTCACATGCTTACCACACCCTTTATCAGTATGACCAAACACACAACATTCTGAACATCTTGGAGGTAACCACTCAGTTACCACCTTTACAACCTTTCTACACACTTCAACTCCATTCTTGTCTCTGTAAACAACTTCAATTAAATCAAGTAAGCTCTTCTTAGCAGACACCTCAATCATTACCCTAGCATAGCCAATTCTGCCAACCCCTAATCTATACATATCAGCTGTAACATTGTCCATAACCAGAGGTTTCCCAAGCCTACTAGCTAATGCACTAATCCCATGTGTAGTCCAAGCCTCCAGTGGAACATTACACAGCTTGACCCAAATTGGCAATACATCAGGTTCTCTCTTATCAATACTTACATGTATATCCCATTTTTGAACAAAGAAAGGTTTATTACTTACCATCCATGGACCACTGTTAACAACTTCATCTAAACCTTTTTCATTATAGAATTTCATGTAATATACCCCATTACTTACATCAATCACATCCTTAAACCCTTTCCTTCCCCACATTCTTCTCAAATTGTATCTCAATTCATTAACAGGCATATTACAACCTACAAAGTATCCACACAATGTTAAACCTCATTTCTTACACCCTTCATCAACCATAACATCATCAAAAATCACATACTCTTTTCCATTTTCATCAACTTCAGTAGGGATAACAAACAATTTCTTACATAGATCATTAAGATTACCTGTTGTAGCAGCAGCATATGTCTTATCTCCATTCCTATTCAACTTCTGTGCCTCATCCTTTTTACTTTGATCATTCTCATTCTGCTTATTACCATTAACCATATCACCATTATCTTCAACTACACCTTTATCTCTAATATCCACATCACTATCCTTTTCCTTATTTGACACATTATTACCATTCTGCACATCTGAATCGATATCACCTACATTATTTTTATCCACAGATTCGTTGCCCACATTTTCAGTACTCACACACTTATTTCCTTCCTCAATTCAATTCACAATACCACTAGTACCATCCAACTTCCTGCTATTTCCCTCACATGTTTCCCCTTCAACCACAGTATCAATATTCTCCATACCATCCTTCACAACATCTTTTTTTGATACATTTTTCTGATCTTTATCTTTTGCATTAGTTACAGAGTAATCAGAGTCAGCCAGCTTTTGAGGTGGCCTAGTTTGTCTCTTACTTCTCATATTCTCAATTAGGGTTTATACAATTTGGGGAAAATGAACAATTGAAGTGAAAATTGTCAATTATTCAACATCAGTTGAAAATTAACACACAGGAATGTAGTACGAAGTAAACAAAAGGCTACAATTACCCAAAAAAAACGATTATGCCTAAAATCGAATTTTGGCGCCAAAATTCCATTAATTCGAAAAAACCAGATCTAACCGTGAAAAATCTCTAAAACACACTGGGAAATGTGCGGAATACAAAGCTGAACACAATGATTGGATTACTTTTTTGATTAGCTTTAATTTGAGATCAATATCACGATTTTTGAAGGTTTTTAATGGTGGAAATGAGGCGGGAATTCAGTTCAACCTCTCTAACCTACAAAGTATTCAATAGTTCAGGTTGTTCATACATGTTTTTAAAAGTGGGGTTGAGTGAGAATTGAACTCCTATATGTAAAATTTCTGCAAGGTCTGATCTTCCAGGATCGTATTGATGTTCACACAACATCATGTAGATATCGTTTATTGAGAATAAAACAAGAACAAAAAAGATTTGGTGAACCGTTTTATATTGATATATTAAAATGTATGGGTTACCCCTGATGTTTACAGAAACCTATCTATTTATACTACATGAAACGGTACCATCAAAAAAACATGTCGCTTCACAATAACCATTGCATCCCTAAACTAATCGTTGTATCTAATTAACTGAATAATAACCGTCTATTCTATCTATTGGGTTTGTTGGCCTGCGGCCCAAACCAATAACTAATATACAGGCCCTTCTTTTCTCTTGACCCAACTTGATCTCTTTGGCATATAAGGCATTATACGTCCAACAGTTCCTCCCTAATGTCGATATGCCAAAGTCTTCAATTCTACTTTCTTCATCTTCTTTGTGACCGTCTAAGCCATTTATATTCTCCATTTCCTTGTTGGTTGCATTTTCTCCTATGGGTTCTTCATAGTTATCTTCAAAAGTTATAATTAACTTTTCTCCATCATCGAATTTTAATTTGTGCCTATCATCCCTTCCAACCTTGCCTTGGTTCTAATATGCCTTCCACTTTGACGTCTCTTGCAGTCCTATTTCTTTTCCTTGGAGTTCCATCCAGTGTTTCCCCTACTTCAGCATCCATCATTGCAAAAGCCTGTGGTCTTTCAATGCCTGCAGTTCCTCTGCCATTCTCTGCCACACTTCCTGGCTCTCCATGCCTTGATCTCCGTGCTCCCTCGTAGTATATTATCTACACCATCCCTATGTACTCCTTGACTACCTCGCATATTCCTCCTGGAACCCCATCGCATAGGCTTCCTTTATTCTTCATAATAACTTGGGTATGACCGCGTCCATTCTTTATTTGTCTTCCACGCAACCAACTTCTTCTATCTTTCTCTTTAATCTAACCATCGGCTCTGATGCCATGTAAAATTTCTGCAAGGTCTGATCTTCCAGGATCGTATTGATGTTCAAACAACATCATGTAGACATCATTTATTGAGAAGAAAACAAGAACAAAAAAGATTTGGTGAACCCTTTTATATTGATATATTAAAACGTATGGGTTACCCCTGATGTTTACAGAAACCTATCTATTTATACTACATGAAACGGTGCCATCAAAAAAACATGTCGCTTCACAATAACCGTTGCATCCCTAAACTAATCGTTGTATCTAATTAACTGAATAATAACTGTCTATTCTATCTATTAGGTTTGTTAGCCTGCGGCCCTGATGAGTATGTAAATACTCATCATTTTTGTATCATATGAACTGCCAAAACATCCAAAAACACCCAAATATGCATCAAAATACTGAAAATATCCCAGGGTTGTGTTTTATATGTTTTAGATGCAAAATGTTTGAAAATAAATGAAAAACGAACAAAGTTTGCACAATTGTCAGTTTCAGTCCCTCAACTTTCAAAACTTGTCAAATCTAGTCCCTAAGCATTAATTTTGAAAGAAAAGTCAACCAAAGTCCTTAGAAAATCACAAGTTGTCATAATTAGTCCTTTGATGAAAAGTTTCAAAAGTTTACAAGTTTAGTCCCTGAACTTTGCAAAAGTGTCAAAAATAGCCCCTGGGATTAAAATCTTTTGGAAATTAACAATTATGGTCCTTGTATTATGAAACTTTGGCAAAAATAATCATTGGGTGAAAAGTTTGGTGAAATTACATATTTGGTCCCTGAAGTTTCACAATTGGCAAAACAGGTCCCTGGAAATTCAAAAAATGGAAAAATCAATATTGGTCCTTGTACTATTCATTACTTGGCAAGAATGGACCTTGTGAATACTTTGGAAGATTTACACACCCAATCCTTCAAAATTCATAAATTACATGTTTGGTCCTTGGGCTCAAAACTACTACAAATCAAACGGACCCTATGTAGTTCTATAAACCCAAACACAAAACAAACTCCAAAATCCAAATCCAATACAGTCCAAACCCCATTACCCCTTGGCCCTTTCTTTTGTTGGCCCATCCCCCACAGGCCCAACTCACACCTTTGTTATAATAAACCCACAACCCACCCCTGTGGTCAAATAGTCAAACCAAACACCCCCGTTCCCACCTTCCCTCAAACCCTCCCCCACTCCACTTGCTCTGCAACACCATCACCTCAACCCACCATCTCCACCGCCCAAACCACTCACCCCACCATGTATACCTAACAAGCCAAATGCATTAAATGCCACCACCCCTTGCTCAGAGTTCTCCAAGGAACCCTAATTGAAGGCTATAAGAGGAAGAAGAAGGGTAGAAGACTGTGTGTAGTTTTTAGTAGTAAAATTAGTGTCGTTTTTCATAAACTTTGTAATTCTAGTATAATTTTCAGTTAAAAAAAGGTTGTAATCATCTTTCTTAGTGTAATTGAATCATATTTCAGTAATCAATTTCAAGTTTCCATCCAGTTTCTACTTTGTGCAATTTCAAGAATTTCAAAAATCTCAAGTTAGTTTAATGTTGTTTGTATCTGTTGTATTGGACTCTTAAGCTCACTTAAGCTCCTAGAAAGCTTATAAAAGCTTTTAGAAACCTTAAAATACAGTGTAGTTTCAAAAACAAAAAAATACAAAAAAATCAAGAAAATTCAGTGAAAAATAAAAATTTGCAGGTTGAAGGTGATCACAGCTGGAGCACTGTAATTTTGGATGGCAGTGGGTTAGTGAACCTGTGGGGGTTCTATAGGAGTGTTCTTGGTCCTTGGTTCATGTGGTTTAGCTGGAGTGCAAGTTGTAAGCCCATTTCTCAATTTTCACATTTCACTGTTTTAGTGTTCATATGTTGTTAATGCTTGTTTAATTGTATTCATTTGGTGTTAGTCAGTGATAATCTTGCTTAAAATTAGTAGCTTGTTTGTTAGAATCAATTGTTGCTTAGTTTTCCATTTTCACTGTCAAATTAGTAATCTATAGCATCTTGTGTATTTGTGATCCAAATCTGTGTTTATGTGTTTGTTTTGGTTCATTAAACCTTCATAAGTTGTTGTGGATCAGTTTCATAGTCTCAATCAACCATTTGTTTTGAAAATCAAAAACTAGTTCAGTTAAAGTCTTGTTTAGTTTTACTGTGTTATCTGTGATCCAGTGTGGAATTGTTGTGGTTCTTTGTTGTTTCATGTATCTTTAGTCTCACTTAGGCCTAAGGAAACATAAAAACCAGTACTTGTTCATATAAAAGTCAAAATCAATTGTAATCACTTGTCATTTGTTCACTGTGAAGGATTTTTGTTCCAAAATCATCAAATCAGTTCATAAGTTGTTACGGTTGCTTAATTTCATGTTCTTATAGCATAATATACCATATTCAGTGAGTAAATCAAGATCATAGTTCATAAAAGTCAACCTTGCAAGTTTTCATAAAAAGTCAAAATACCACATCTGTCAAAATGGCAAGTTTTTCTTTTTGATCAGTAGGATTCAATACAGATTGGAAATCCAAACCAATTGTTGTTTTGTAATATTTTGTTGCTTGTTTACATATTTCAAAAAGAAAATCTTAGTTTGGAAACCATTTGCTTATAAATAAGCACTCTTAAAGTAGCCTAGTTAAACTGAAACCTCCCCTGTGTCACAGCTTTTCACTTATCTTCATAAGCTTCCATAGAGCTTATTAATGAGCCCCAGTGCATGATTCTTGGCTTTTTGGAAAGCCAAGCAACCCATCTTTAAAATTCAGGTCTTAAATTTCATTTTCAAATTCATTTACTAGGGCTGCACTTAGCTTTTTGTTTGATCCATTTCTCTGTTTATACTGTGTATTCAGTGTACATAGGCTTATTCATAAGCTCACACAGAGCTTATTAGTGGGACCCATCCTGTGATTCTTGACTTTTTGGGAAGCCAAGCAACCATATTTGATAGTTCCAGGCTTATTTTGGCTTTTCAAGCTTATTTGATAAGCTGGATTAAGCTCACAAGTTTCTTGCAGATCTGTATGTTACTGTGTAGTGTAGGATTGCTTATTTGCTTATTGTAGTTTACTATCTATGTTTTTTTCAGTTCCTTTAGCTTAAATTGTGTTCATACAAGTTGTTTACACCTTATTTTCTAGCTTGTATCCACTGTAGAGCTTATTAGTAGCTTGTGCATCATAATAAATCCATAAACACCATCTGTTAAGCTATTAGGGGTGCAAACTGCTTATTTTTAAGTCCTAAAATTTTTGTCTTTATTAAAGTTCCATATTTTCAGTATATAAACATTTCTCAAAAAGAAAATCCAAAAAATCATCACTTTTAAGAAAGTGATAGCTTCTATTTAAGCCATTTGGCTTATTGCTAAGCTTTTTCGAAAAGCACTTTTCATTTTTATAGTTTTCATAAGTTCCTGTTCACTTGTAGTATTTCTAATAATTTTCTTAGATTTTTATCTGTTCATTTAGTATTTATAATAATTAATAACAGTTAAAATAGTTTTAATTAGAAAATCAAAAAGAAAATCCATTTCTGTTTAATTTTAATCACTAGTACTTTTTTATATTTTTCCTAGGTCTTATTAATTATTTAGTATTTTTAGAAAATATTTTTATAATTATTACTGTTCATTGTCTATTATTCTAATTTAAATTAATTTAAATAGTTTTTAATTAGTAATTAAGTAAATAATTAATAAAATAGTTTAATAATAGTTTTTATTAACTTTTTATAATTTTTTAAGGTTCCTGTATTAGTTAATTAGTTTTATAAAATATTTCCTAAATTTCTAAGTCATTTGTAGTATATTTTGTAATTTAAATTAGTTTAATTAATATAATTAGTAATTATTTAGTATTAAATCCACAAAAAGACAAAAATACATATTTTCAATGTTTATATTTCTTTTAAGTCATTTTAGATTTTTAGAAATTAATTTTGCAATTTTATAATTTAAATTTGTAGTATAACTCTTTTTAGATTACTTTAAATAGAAATAATAAAATAATCAAAAAAATAATTTTCTTTTTAATTTAATTTTCTTTTAATTTCAAGATTGTAAAAGTTTCAATTTCAGCCCCTGTAGTTTATTTTTGTGTAATTCCCACTTTTCCAGCACGCATTTACATTTTTAGGATTAATTATGTGTTTGTTAATACTGTTTTATTATCATTCCAAGCAATCATTAGTGTAAAATCAAATCAAAATCTTTATCTGGTTACTATTCCCTAATTACTCATTCCCATAACGTTTCAAAAACACAATTTCAATCTCGCTGGGACATAACGACCCGGGGATACACTGTGCTTACACCGGATCATAAATTGATCGCTTTCTCTCTCATAGCTTGACTTAGTTGACCAGGAACCCTTGGTTGACTTAGTTGACTGTTTGGGAGAAGTCAAATTTTGGCGCCGCTGCCGGGGAGGTTGTTGCGTGTTTTCAAAAACGTTTAGGTTTAGTGATTTTCAAAAACGTTTAGGTTTAGGTGAGAGGATCACGCATATGTCTGATCGGATTGATAGGGTGACTGTTGAGTTTATTGGAGAGTTGAGGGTTGATTTGGTTACTGCTGGGAGAAAAATTACGGAGATTAGGAGAGATATAATGGAGATTCATGAGCATATGGGAAGCTTACAGAGAGGGTTCCTCACGGCACGCGAGGCTGATCACAAGCTGTGGAAGAGGAACTCAGGGTTGGAGAGAGAGGTCGCGGACCTCAAGAGGGATGCTGATGCGCATAGTGTTGAGATGGGATCATTGTGGAGAGAGCTGGATGGCTTGAGGCAGGAGTTGAGGAGTCTACGCCAGCGTAGTAGCTAGATAGTTGGATTTTGTTGTCTTGTTGCTTTCTATACCGAGGAGTGTTCGGTTAGAAAAGCTAGTTATTTTATTTTGATGTATTCCCGTTGGTTGTTCGTCTCGTTTGAGAACGATTAGTATCTTTTATGTCTACTGTAGTTGGAACGATGTTTTGATCGCTATTTGTATGGATGATGTTTAATATTACTATATGACGTTATGTGGTTTTGGATGTCATGGAGATTGAGTTCCTAATTCGCTTTATTGTTGTCTTGTGGTGTATTGTTGATATTCTTCCGATGTCTTGGTTTCATTTATATTGATTCTTGTTGAGCGTATGATAAGTGATGTCGGGGAACTTATGAACCTTGTGTGATGTTTCAGATCAATGGCTGTACGACGAAACCCTGTCAGAGCTACCCGATCTGGTACTGCAGCGACTACCCCTGTTACTCGGAATGTCGAAACCCCTACTCCTGACAACCTGGACACCACCAACCGCAACAACAGGAATCAAAACGTTGATGATCAAGGAGACAATGGTCATATTCCACCGAATGCACCTACTGTGGACCAAGCTATGATCAACCAACTTGTGGAGCAACGAGTTACTGAGCTGCTAGCTGAGTCGAATCATTCCAACAACTCTGCTGGAACTGTTCCACCTGTTCGTACTAATGGTTGTAACTACAAGGAGTTTCGAATCTGTGGACCCATTGAGTTTGGTGGAACTGAAGGAGTGGTTTACTTGGTCAGGTGGATAGAGAAAACTGAGTCAGTGTTCACTGCCAGTAACTGCGCGAAGAATGCGAAGGTAAAGTTTGCTTCTTTTACTTTCAAGGATGAAGCATTAACTTGGTGGAACAATTACCGAAATTCGGTTGGGAGTGATGTGGCCTATGCCATGACTTGGGAGCAATTTAAGTCCTTGCTGATTCAGACTTACTGCCCAAGGAATGAGGTTAAGAAGCTGGAGATCGAGTTTTGGAATCACAAAGTGAAGGGTACCGATATGATGACTTACAATCGTCGTTACCAGGAGTTATCCTTGCTTTGCCCGGATATGGTTAAGACTGAGGCTCAAAGGATTGAGCGATATACTGATGGGTTGCCTGTGGCTACAAGGAACGACGTGATTGCTGCTAGGCCTGCAAGCGTTCGTGAGGCTATCAAAATTGCTCAACAATTGATGGACTCGTTGGTATTGGCAGAAGCTGGGAAGGAAAAGAATGGAAAGAGGAAAAGGGACCATCACTCTAAGGGTAATGATCATCGGAACAAGCGACAAGATGTTGCTAAGGCTTATGCTATTGGGGATGGGAATAAGAAGAATCAAAATGGTGATGCACCCAAGTGTGGTCGTTGCTACAAGAATCATCATGGACGATGTGATGTGATGTGCCAGAATTGCTCAAGGAGAGGACACATAGCTAGGGATTGTAGAGCTCGACCCCTTGCTATGGTGCAAGCTACTCCTGAAGCTTGGAGTAAGGCGAATGTTACTTGCTATGGATGTGGAAAGAAGGGACACTATAGGAGTGAGTGTAGGGAATCGTGGAACCGAGGAGATCAAGGATCGGGTGGTAATGGGTACAATCATGGAAACCATGGGGCTAGAGGAAACCGTGGACGTCAGGACAATGAGGGCCAACGTGTGGAAGCAGGAGCTGCGCATGGGAGAGTGTATGCAATGGGAAATGAGAGAGGAGAAGACCCGAACGTCGTTACTGGTGCGTTCCTTCTCAATAATCGCTATGCTTCCATACTATTTGATACTGGTGCTGATAGAAGTTTTGTGTCCACTACATTTGCACCCCTATTAGAAAAACCCCCGATGGCCTTAGAAACTGGATATGATGTAGAGTTAGCTAACGGAAACATAGAAAGGATTAAAACCGTCATTCGCGGCTGCACATTGAATTTCTTGAATCGCCCTTTCAACATAGATCTTTTACCCGTCACGTTAGGAAGTTTCGATATCATCATTGGTATGGATTGGTTGTCGAAGTATCGTGCTCACATACTTTGCGATGAGAAGATTGTGCGTGTGCCTTATGGCAAGGAGATTTTGAATATACAAGGAGATAGAAAAGGTTTGAGGAGTCCATCCAGATTAGCGGTCATATCTTGCACTAAGATACCGAAGCTAATGGAAAAAGGATGTTACCTTTTCTTAGCTCAAATATATGCGAAAGGAGGGAAGGAGAAGGAAGAAAAGCGCATTGAAGATGTGCCTATCGTTCGTAATTTTCCGGATGTGTTTCCCGATGAATTGCCGGGAATCCCGCCCACTAGACAAGTGGAGTTTCAGATTGAGTTGCTACCTGGTGCTGCACCCGTGGCACGGGCACCTTATCGACTTGCGCCAACCGAACTAGAAGAGTTGTCGAAACAACTGGCGGAGTTAGCCGAAAAGGGATTCAAACGACCAAGTTCTTCACCTTGGGGAGCCCCAGTTTTATTCGTGAAGAAGAAGGATGGATCATTCCGTATGTGTATTGATTGCCGCGAGCTGAACAAGTTAACGGTAAAGAATAGATACCCGTTACCGAGAATCGACGACTTGTTCGATCAACTCCAAGGATCGAGTGTGTATTCGAAGATCGATCTAAGATCGGGGTATCATCAACTTAGAGTTCGCGAGGAAGATATTCCGAAAACGGCTTTTAGAACCTGATACGGGCATTACGAGTTCCAAGTGATGCCGTTTGGGTTGACTAACGCACCGGCGATATTCATGGATCTCATGAACCGGGTGTGTAAGCCTTACATAGACAAGTTTGTGATCGTGTTCATCGATGATATTTTAATCTACTCGAAGAGTGAGGAACAGCATGAGGAGCATCTAAGACTTATCTTAGAATTACTCAGGAGGGAGAAGCTGTATGCCAAGTTCTCCAAATGTGAATTTTGAATTCCAACGGTACAATTTTTGGGTCATGTGATTGATAGACAAGGAGTTCATGTAGACCCCGCTAAGATTGAAGCTATTAAAGATTGGGCTGCACCGACAACCCCGACGGAAGTTCGTCAATTTTTAGGTTTAGCTGGTTACTACCGAAGATTCATCGAGGGATTTTCGAAGATAGCAAAGCCGCTAACCAAGTTGACTCAAAAGAATGTTAAATACGAATGGGGAGATAAAGAAGAGGAAGCATTTCAATTACTTAAGAAGATGTTGTGTAGCGCTCCTATCTTGGCATTGCCTGAAGGTAGCGAAGACTTCGTTGTCTATTGTGACGCTTCTCATAAAGGTTTGGGAGCTGTGTTAATGCAACGAGAGAAGGTGATAGCTTATGCTTCCCGACAGCTCAAGAAGCACGAGAATAACTACACCACCCACGATTTGGAGTTAGGTGCTGTGGTTTTCGCCTTAAGGATATGGAGACATTATTTGTATGGGACCAAGTGTGTTGTATTCACTGATCACAAAAGTCTACAACACATCTTGAACCAAAAAGAGCTCAACATGAGACAGCGACGTTGGATTGAGCTGCTAAGCGATTATGATTGCGAAATTCGCTATCATCCCGGTAAAGCAAACGTCGTTGCTGATGCTCTTAGTCGGAAGGAGAGAATACCACCGTTACGAGTTAGGTCATTGGGAATGACTATCGTATCGCCGTTACCGTCTCAAATATTAGAAGCTCAAACGGAAGCGTTGAAAGCAGAAAACCGACCTGCTGAGAATATATTTGGGATGGCAGAAAATGAGAAGGGATTTGTTAAGCGTTCTGATGGAATATTATGTTTTGGAGACCGAATTTGGGTACCATTGTATGGAGGAATTCGCGAGTTGATTATGCATGAGTCGCATAAGTCAAGATATTCTATCCATCCTGGGTCTGACAAGATGTACTAGGATCTGAAAAAGTTATATTGGTGGCCAAACATGAAAGCAGATATAGCATTATACGTTAGCAAGTGTTTGACATGTTCGAAGGTTAAAGCAGAACATCAGAGACCGTCAGGATTATTGACGCAGCCAGAACTTCCGGTTTGGAAGTGGGAGCGGATTACGATGGATTTTATTACCAAATTATCAAAGACGGCTAGCGGTTGTGACGCTATCTGGGTAATTGTGGATCTTTTGACTAAGTCTGCTCATTTCCTGGCAATTAGTGAAGATGATAGGGTCGACAAGCTTGCGAGGTTGTATGTGAAAGAAATTATTTCTCGTCATGGTGTTCCGATATCGATTATTTCCGATCGCGACAGCCGTTTCACGTCAGCTTTGTGGCGATCACTTCAAACCGCTTTGGGGACGAGACTTGATATGAGTACTGCATATCATCCCCAAACCGATGGTCAAAGTGAGAGGACTATTCAGACTTTAGAGGATATGCTACGTGCATGCATAATAGACTTTGGTAAAGGCTGGGAGAAGTATCTACCCCTTGCGGAATTCTCCTATAACAATAGCTACCACACAAGTCTTAAGGCTGCACCATTCGAAGCCTTATATGGTCGTAAATGCCGTTCGCCTATTGGTTGGGCTGAGGTTGGAGATAGCCAACTTACAGGCCCCGAGCTTATATTGGAGACTACTGAGAAAGTGACTCAGATTCGTGATCGATTACAAGCAGCTAGAGATAGGCAGAAAAGTTACGCCGATCAGAGACGTAAACCCCTAGAGTTCCAGGTTGGAGACAAAGTGATGCTGAAAGTCTCGCCTTGGAAAGGAGTTATACGTTTCGGGAAACGTGGGAAACTCAACCCTCGCTACATTGGACCATTTCTTATTTTGGAAAGAATTGGGCCCGTAGCTTATCGGTTGGAGTTACCACAGGAATTGAGTAAGGTTCATGATGTATTTCATGTGAGTAATTTGAAGAAATGCCTTTCTGATGAAACACCGGTGATATCGATGAGAGATATTCGTGTTGATGAGAATTTGAACTTTGTAGAGGAATCGATTGATTTTGGATCGAGAGATTAAGACTCTCAAGCGAAGTCGCATTCCGCTCATCAAGGTTCGTTGAAATTCCCGTCATGGACCGGAATTCACGTGGGAACGTGAGGATGAGTTTCGAAAGAGATATCCGAAGCTTTTCATTTCGTAGATGGATTGTTCCGAGAGAAAACCGGGACGGGTTTCTTCTGAGGCGGGGAGGATGTGACAACCGGCAAATTAGGGAACTATTTTAAAAATCCGCATTACTTTAAAATCTAACGATATGAAATATGTGGAATTTATTTCCATTGGAATATGTCTATTTTGAATTGGTGACTTGATTCTATGAAATTTTATTGGAGTTTTATTCGTATCGTGGATTTTTATATGAGATATATGCTATGGATATTATTTATCTCGTCTATTAGGCACTACGTTGACTCCGGCACTAGGAAAACCTAACGAGTTTAAATCCTTTGGATAACGATCGCGTTATACGTTAAATGAACGTTTTATCTTTTATATGAATCGGGAAGTGTTTTGAGAGTTAATGGTGACTTATAAAAATATATTTTGACGACGTTTAATATTTTTGAAAGTAAATGATTGTGTTACGGGAAAACCGATTAATAATATTTTTCCTAAACACTAAAGTTTTATGGTTAATATTGAGAAAACGAAACTTAAGGGACCATAGTTGCAATTTTTGGGTATAATACCCACTCCCCTAACCCTAACCCTTCATTATTATCATCACCACTCACACCTCTCTTCCCTCTCCTCTAGTCGCAGCCGGTTGTAACCCCCAAAACACCACCACCACCGGTCACCAAGTAACACCACCACCACCAAAATACTCCCCACCTTTTCCTTGTTTATGTTGTGTGTACACGCGCCTAAAACGAGAACCCTCCCCTTTCGTTTTCTTGATACCGTCGCCTACAAACATCACCCACCACCACACCATTAATTTTCTTGGGTTTTTATTCGTTTGGAAGGTGAGAAATCGCGGGTTACGCGTCGGGTTTGACTATTTCGAGTCAAACCCGGATTTAATCTTGATATTTGGGTGTTAAAATTTAGATGAAAATGGGTTTTGATATAAAAACTTGAAATGGTATCCATGGGTGTCGACTCTTTCTTGTTTTGGTGCTCGGATTTGGTTATTGGATGCGTTTGGTTGTGTTTGTGGCTCGATGGAGCTCAACCGAGACCTTGTGGTCTAGGTGTGGTAATCTTTGGCTCGATTGGGAGCTTAACGTGACCCTTGGTCCGTTTGGTTTTGAGTATTATAGCTCTTGGGAGCTTAACGTGACCCTTCGTCCATTTGGTTGTGATTTGGAGCTCGTATGAGCTTAACGTGACCCCTTGGGTCCGTGTGGTTTGATTGTTTATGGGTTAGAGCCAACCGAGACCCTCATGGTCTCGTTGTTGTTTCCTTTGGCTCGAATGGTAGACCGAGACCCAAACGGGTCTTCCGGGTCGAAGTTTACTTGTCTTTGACCCATTTGGATTTATATTGTGATGTTTCTCTTGTTGTTGTGATGTTCCTGTTGCTCATATTGTTGTCGTTGTGGCTTCGTTTGTAGCCGAAGGAGAAATAAGGAGGCCGAGACCCTCGTGGTCTCGGCAATGATTGTTACGGCATTAGTTTGACGGAGATAGGTTAGTTGGGTACCGTAGTCGGACCCGGTTGTTGTAGTTTGTTTGAGTGGATTGATTTGGATTGTGACGGGGATTATCTTGAATTTTGATGATGATATATTTGGACTTGTGAACTTTGGGCAATGTCGAGGTCACCTTGACTTTCTAGTCAATGGTTGATTTCGACAACCGCCTTAACAATTGGATTTGGACAATGGACCGAGAAGTGATAACTCGGACTTGTGGCTCATATATATTATAACTCGAACATATTATAAAACTCGTAATAACTTATATATCAATATATATATATATATATATATATATATATATATATATATATATATATATATATATATATATATATATATATATATATATATATATATATATAGAGGTTATTTGTGAGATTGGCTACCTATAGGCCCTATGGAATGTTGTTATCTAGAGGGTGCCCCTATAGGGTTTTGATATGCGGAAGTTATTTGTGAGAATTGGTTACCTATAGGCCTTATGAGATTTTGTCGTCTATAGGGTGCCCCTATAGGGCTTTGATACGCGGAAGTTATCCGTAAGGCCTAGTCTAGCTAGCAAGCGTTTTGCGTATATGTCCACTTGATTTGATTATGAATATAAACCTATGATCTCACAAGCGAAAGCTGACTTTTAGCACGTTTTCTCAGGTAATTAAGTAATGATTTGGATGTTTGGATTGGAGGCTTGGCTTGGCAATGCGGTTTGAGGATCTACTTTTCTAAAAACTCTGATATGTATTTGTGGACCTACTTTTATTTCTTTTGGGCCTTACTTTGGATGAATTTGGGATGAATGTAAACTTTAAAACCCCGTTGGGATGTGTTTTTACTCATGTTTACTTTATCTCGTTCTTTTATGACTTGTGTTGGATACTATTAGATTGCATCATATTCGAGGGGGAGTGTTCTTATTTGTACATGTGTATTATGGGATAACGTGCTTAATTTATTAGCTATAGTAAGGAGTCGTGGATCGCATCTTTCGGGAATGCTCTTTGGGATAAACGGTGTGCAGTGATCATGTGCCGGACATGTTACATGTGTAAAGGAGAGTATATAGTTATTTATTTTCTCATTACTAATAGATTAGGTTGTGTTTATGTGATTTACACCAGGATTATATTTATGTTCTTATTTTTGGATTGGATGGTTTCTTGGAGTGAATCGGGTAATAAACCCGAAAGACTACTAGAATTGTTGTCTTTCTTTCGTGTCTTTTATTCTTTTTCTTGTTCTGTTCCTTTCTTTTGACGGAGTGGTATTCTTCGGGTCTTTCTTGGTTTTTTGCAATCCATTGTGTGTTTTGGAGTGGGTTTCGCGGCATTTTAATCTTTTGTTATGGTGGCTTTCCGACACGGATGACTACTTTTGGAAATCAGGTTTTCTTTTATAGATCGCCTATCTATGTACCGGTTTTCTTGACAGAACACATGTCATTCATATGGGCATTAACTATTAGGGAGATGATTGCGATACATTTGCTGGAGTTGTGAATGAATAGTATATGATAGTGAATATTTTGTGTGAGGAACATAGTGTGTCAGTAATTCGATGATTTGAGGCGTACACTTGTTTTTTGGTTGTTATACTTTATATATTCAGTTTACCTGCTGTTGATTAACGGTTGTATTCTATAGCCCATATACAAGAAGCTTTTTTTTTATTTCTTTTATGTTTTTATTAATATCTTTTGTTGCGATTTGGGTGTGAGATACATGCTTTAATTATGTTTGGTGATCATGAGGTTTTTCACCAGGTTTAAGTATTTTTGTATGCTTTCCTTGATTGGTATGCTTTCCCTGACGATGTGCTAAGTAGCTCTGCTTGCTATGCAAGACCCTCAGATCATGAACCATTAATCCTTGCGAGTGAACGCGAATATTAGGGATAATAGCGCTATAGGAACCTTGACCCCTCCCACTCCTTTTGCTGGATAGGCAAATGTGTTGTAGCTATATTCGATTTGTCGAGTAAATGGCAATGTCGACCTGAGGGCATTGTTTATACTATGAAATTCCGCGGTATATTTGATATTATGAATTTGTGGTGTAACGTTTGCGTGTCATGAGCTTAGCATCATCAACAATGTTATATGCACAGGGATGCCTCTATACATTGTTGTTTATCTTGATTACCCGATATTAGCATATGTTGCTCATATCTTATGATTAAACCTTGTGCTCATAACTTTGATATTTTAAACCTATGGATTTACACCTCACCGTTTGTGTTGACTTTTTAAGCCATTTTGTATTTTCCAGGTAATGATGTTTAAGCTGTGGCATGGTGATATAATGGGCGTGGAGGAGTGCATTGGGCTGGAGTGGTATTTGTCCACGGCAGCTTAACTATTTCACTACCTTATTTTACATGTCATTCGTCAACCTTTTTGTTCTTATACTTTTCCGCTGCTAATACTTGTTTATTTTTCCGCTGCAACTCTATTTTACTTTTTCCGCTGCTAATTTTATACCCAAAGAGTACTTGTACTCTAAATGGTTATAAATCGAATGATATGTTTTGGGTCACCATGTTTAAACCTCCCGAGTTGTGGTCGTTTACCTATTAAATGTGCCTGGTTTCTATTTTCGTAATACCCCCAGCACGTGTAGCCTGCCATATTTGAGTTGGGGGTGTTACA
>LBNU01035638.1:0-19170 GCA_014162995.1 Artemisia annua
AAACGCGGGCTGACGGCGTCAGCCCAATAGGTGACGTCGTCAGCTCAGCGATTAGGATTTCCTGACGGCCTTGGTTGACGTGGTCATAATTGCTGGTTCCAGATCTGACGGCCTTGGTTGACGGCGTCACAATTTACACTACGAACTCTCTGAATCATCACGAGTCTTTTTTCCACTTCTGGACTTCACTTGTTCCTGACGGCGTCACTTAGTAGAGTGTGACGGCGTCACCTTCAGTAATCTTCAAGGTCTTTTGAGTTTTTGTTGTTTTCCGCACTTTTTCACTCTGAAAACGCCCGAAAATGCTTCTTTTGTGATTTTCCCTTCAAAAGTACCTAAAGTGAGAAAAGAAACGACTTTGGGTGAAATCCAAACCAAAAACATACGACTTAGGACTCAAAATGACCACTAAAAACGTAACATTTTTCGTCTCATCACACACACTAGCACAATTATCATTAACTCAAACTAAAATGTGAAATTTGTGTTTCTAGGTCCAAACATGCCTCCTCTAACATTCTATGACCACAAAGACACCCTTAACTACCTACCCAAACACCATAAGACCAAGGGACTTACCGAGGCTCAAAGAAACATCTTTAAGGCGTTAGAAAAACGCTATGTCCATGAGGGTAGAACTATTGACCCATCCTTCCTAGAAGACACAACCATTCGTCAAGACCTTGGCTCCATAAATTTTGATTGCCTCCTCAACATTGACGAGCCAATATGTCCTAGGTTCGTCCTAGAGTTCTATGCCTCCATTACTCTTCACACCAATCATGAGGGTCTCATAAACCTAAGCTTTAGGATCAACCAAACTCAACTCAACATGCCTCTTGATCAATTTTCTCAAGTTCTTGGTGTCCCAAATAGGGGTACATGTATCTACTCGGACAAGTGGTCCCTCTCAATTCTAAACACTATGGATGACCGTCCTTACCCCTACAACACTCCTCTAGTTGACAAGCAAATCATTAGAGATCATCTTTTTCGCCCTCGAACCTCGGGAACTAGGACTAAAAGGTCGGGTGTCGAAGTTGACCGTGACCCCTTTGGCATGGAACTTAATGAACTCAAGGATCCTTTTCTCAAATGGGAAGAAATACTTAAGGCAAATGTGATTAGTTCAATAGGAAATCGTGACCACATCAATACTTGCCTTTGCTACATGCTCTATAGCATTTCCACTCGCCAACTATTCAATTTGGCTTATTATATAGCCAAACGGATGGCGGATATACCCGTGCAAGGCAAAAGTGCACTTCCCTATGGAATGCTTCTCACTCGCCTTTATAGGTCCTTTGCTCCAATCCCTCGCAATCCCAAAGGTTTTTGTCCCGACTACACTCTCGTTCCCCACATCTTTGTACCATTAAGTGACTATCGTGTAGCCAAAACTCAAGAAAAACGGCCTCATCCTCCCACCTCTTCATCATCCTCATCCATGAGTGAAGAAGATAGACTTCCCAACTCAAGGCTTCCTCCTCATGAATACCACTGACAACTACCAAGGATTGATAATGCATCAGAGGAGTTCAAACAAACAAAGGGAATGTTCAAGTGCTTGGGAAGGTTCATGACAAAGATCAACAAGAAGCTAGACAAGAAGTGACATTGCTAACGGAGTATTTGGCACAACCACCTTTGAACAATTATGTGTTATGGACTTATGTATTATTAGGATGTTTTCTATGTTTTGAACAATTATTGTGAACTAACAAACATTTGCAGGTGGATAGCATTTGTATGCTATCAATTTTTCGTCTTTCCACTTCTATAAAGTGGAAAATTTAGCACTTGCTTGATCTTCAATGGTATGTGTGTTTTTCCTATGAATTATGTTGTATTTCAATGTATTATGACATGTTACATATGTTTTTACAACTTTTATGGAACTAGAATCAAGTTTCGGCACTCAAAAATTTTTCGACACAAATCAATACAGAAGGGTACGGCTACGACGGAACTAAATTCATGGTTCCGTCCGTTCGGCCATTTGGCTCCGTGGTTTTTATACCACGGATTACATGGAACCAAAAATTTGGTTCCGTCCCATTCTGTCGTTGGTTCCGCCTGAGTGCAGCAAATTTTTAAAATTTCCGATTTCCCGCAAATTTTTCTAAACTCATAAAAGTGTCAAAATTTTCTTGTACAAATCTGCAAACTACAAATGAACAAATCTTCTAGAACCAATAGGAAAATAATAATAACTAGAAGTACTAGATCTTAGCTCCTTGATAGTCACAGTTGATGACTGAAATGCATTTACTTCCAATCCAATGCATATCAATCAAGCTTCACCCATTGGGTTGACTTCTTTGACATGACACCCCTCTTAAACACTTCTAAATCATTAGTTTCTGCATTCTTTCTATGGCTAAACATCTAATCCAAACACAACTTTCCATAACTAATGAGTTCTATAAATTAGTACCACTAAGATCATCAAATCTCACACCTTTACCTTCACTTCTATCATCCTTAGTACTTCAATCTCAGCCACAATGACTAAGTCAAACACCTCTTCACCACCATCAAAACTGCCTAAGAGAACCACTAGAATAAGTCTCAAGCCTTGTTGCTTTGCCAAACTTGCATCATCATCCTACGACTCATCATCATTGACCATCTCATCTCCAATCCATGATGAAAACTTCCTAAGTCTTACCACACCTACACCTCCAACCAAAATCAACATCTCCACTCCACCACCAACTAAGACACCGGTTGCAACCACACCACCTCCGGCACCATTCCCACTATCAAAATCACCATCACCACCAAAGTCACCCAAATTAGAACCTATGGAACTATTTGCAACTCCACCAACTTCACCTCACCCATTCTTGGATACTCTAGATGACTTGCCACCAAGATCAACCAATCCACCGCCTCTTCCATCCTTTGGCTCCATTGAAAGACTAGCCAAACGACCATCAAGTGAACCACAAGATAAAAGTTATCAACCACAACCATTACTATTTCATCCACAATTCAAAGAAATCCATGGGCCACTCTATGGTGAACCTACTCATGCTCAAAATGTCCCACCACTACCACCCACATCTCAATCATTTTTTCCAACCTATGAGGATATTGAAGAATCCTTGTGGAGTGATCCTCCAAGCACTCAACCATGTCATGAAGCTTTTACCGCCAATCTCCTCAATGAAATGAGCAATGCTCTATCATTCAAAAATTTTATAGGAGCCCACATCAAAGAAACCATGCAACTCCAAGAAGCTTTGTACTCTTCCTCCACCAACATTCCAACATCAAACATCTTTCCACATCGTGAAGCTCAATCAATCCATCCACCACACAACTTTGAACCCAATAAGACTCAATCAAACGATCCACCACCACCAACAAATGAATTTCCTCCTCTTCCACCAAACTTTCCCCGCCATGAGTGTGGCATGTGTGAAAGAACCGCTCACATAAGTGAACAGTGCCAAAAGGATATCCGTGAACTTCACAATGAAATGAGGTTCATTCTCAACCACATTCTAGAGCGCTTAAACACCATCACTCACCCGCCACAACCATAAGAACAAGCTTGGTGTTTAACTTCCTAATCTAGAGCCTCATTTTGTTTTTTCATTAATGTTGTTTTTCTTTCCTTTTATTTGTGTTAAGAAGAATCTATCCATCTCTTGTCCCACTATTTTGGCTAAGGCCAAAATAAATTTTACTTGAATGATATTGATCTTCTTTATGTGGTTCATTATCTTTATATAGTGTGTTTTGTATCTTGTATATGTATTTCCTACTAACTCTTTGTCTTGTAGAAATTCAAAATCCATGCATTACTTGGCACCCCAATAAGGGGGAGTATTGTCCAAGGGGGAGCTTCTAATAGATCGGGCTACATTACATTCTGCATTTGCTTCTCTTCTTTTTGTTTCGACAAAAAGGGGGAGAAAATAATATCTCTAGCAACTAGTAATAAATGGTTATTGTTACACGATGAGAAAGGCCAATACTTTACACATCTACTAAAATTGGTTAAAAGACTTATACTCATTTTTTTCAATAACTTGTATCAAATTTTTTGTATCTCAAAACTTGTCACTAAAAAGATACTAAAATGTTGCATAAAACTAGTTGACTACAAATGATTAAAAGATTTATACTTTATTTATCTTAGTTGCTAAAATATAAACTTATGTTTTGTCATCAACAAAAAGGGGGAGATTGTTAATACAAATATCGTCCAAAAAACATTATTTATATTTTACGATCTTTGCCGTATTTTATTAACGACAAAATATAAAGTTCACTTTAGCAACAAAGTATAAATATAGTTGAAATCCTTTATACATATTGTCACAAGACCAATATTACACAAGTATAGCATTTGTTAGTTAATACTTGTATTTTGCATTAGTTTAAAACATAAATAGTAAGTTTTATTACATCATGTATAGCATCATGATCCTTGGATGTTTGTATGATCCTTGGAAGATATGGTGAAGATATTGTTTAGATTATGACTCAATGTATCTAGGATAGATATGGCAATATCTTTGGAAGATTTGAAAGAGAAATAGGATGATTGTGTGTCAGAGTTTGGCGGAACCAAACTCTAACACAGACGGAACCAATCCTTTGGTTCCGTCCAATCCGTGGCTTGCTGAGGCTTTTTGCCTATAAATAGCAAGCCATTCCAAGTTGTTTCTCATCACTTACAATGATACATTATCATACATACTCTCATTACAAATATCTAACATATTCATCTTTCATTTTGGTGAGATTCTTTTGTAGAAAGAAGATCACAAACTCATATCAAAGACATACAAGCATCAATGCAAAGTTGGAATACTTGTTTGTATAAATAGTGTGTGAACTTGTGTTGTTCATACTTTCATTGATTGTATCTATTCATTAGTGATCAGTTTGTATTTTAGTCCTCAAAATACATAGTGTGATGGGAGTGGTTGTGCCCTTGTAAAAGAACTCGATATTTAGCTTTGTGTCGGTAATCGTGTGTAAGCGACGTGTAATGTTTCTCCACCGGTGAAAGGAGCTTGTTGACTAGTAAGAGTAACTCTCGAGTTGGATACTCGGGGCGTGGAGTAGGGCAAGGAAAAAGAGTCCTTGTAGCCGAACCACGATAAACATTCGTGTTGTGGTTTGATTGTTTCTTACTCTTTACTTGCATATTACTTATCACTTGTTAATATTGATTGTTGATTACACGTAAAGATTTCAAAAGGAATTAAAGTTAAAAACCGGTAAACTATTCAACTCCCCTTCTTGTTTTCCACAGAAGAGATTAAAGACCATTGCCTGACTTTGAAGCATGCGCCGCATTTGATTTTATCATGCGTCGCATATGAAACTTTGGTCAACGAAGAAGAACCAACTTGTTCTACTCCAGATACGCCGCATTACATTTCATACATATGGCGTATCACTCTCAAGAGTCAAGACTTCACCAAAAGATGATCCAATACATAGAAGAATATGCGCCGCATAAGAGATGGAAGATACGCCACATCTAAAGGCGGTGAAAGAATATTCGTGAATATTGTTATCTTGGACCCCACGCGAAGTTACTTTGATACGCCGCATCGGACCAATCCAATGCGCCGTATCGGCCATATACAATCCTTACCAAGAAATCAAGTGAAGATTAGAAGCTTAAAGAAGAAGTAAAGATTACAAGTCGACACTTGAAGATGCTTTCGTATTTTGGCCGTAAAATCTTCATCCGGACTCCGTTTTACCCCGTTCAAGCGGCCACGGAAAGAGAAAAAAGAGATCTACCTGTTTCTGAAGGCACATCAAGTTTTTAGATGCGCTGTATTGGGAGACGCTCCATATCAGATTTATAGATGCGCCATATCGGGTCAGTTTCAGACTTGGAGGCTACGTTTACTTATAGACGCGGCGCATCTAACTCTCTAGATGCGCCGTATCGACCCCGATTTCAGAATCTATAAATACCGGACTCATTAACCAATTAGGGTATCATTGGGAACCCTTAGGGTCATTCCCAGACGATCAACACCCCTCAAAATAGCAGAAGATCAACCTTGAAGACCCAACTATCTTTGAAGAACATCTCTAATCATTGTTGCGTATCGTATTCATTACGTTTAATACTCTATTCATTATGATTATTTTTATGTACTTTGTTATAGAGATTATGGGCTAACACCCTTAAGTGTTAGCCAAATTTATGAGTACTTGATGTTTTGATTTGTTTCTAATTCGATTGGTTGCTCAGTCTTCGTTTTGATTACTTATGTTAAGTAGGTTTGTTTTATTGTATTAGTAAGCTTTAATCCATCAGGATTGATGGGCTTGTGGCCACCATACTGCTCCCCTTAAAAATGATTTCCCATCGATTAAAGTTTATATGATGTTTTTTTGGTGACTTATATATGTGCATTGATAACCTCTGTGTCTAGCTGAGCCTATTGGCTGCCATACATGTTCCTCGCCTATTTATCTAGTGTCTAGAAAGCAAGATAAAGATAAGTGATCATTAAGAGTTTACTCGCCTATATAATGAGATCCAACGAGACAGATTAGATTACGATACTCATCATATAAAACTAGTAATAAAACAAGTGACAAGCTACTGATCATAAACATAGTAATTATTAAGCAGCTTTATGCGGATTTCGATTAATTGTGACAGGATTAATCAGTCAAGAAGACTTAAAATGGAATCTAGACTCTAGGGAAACTAGAGGTAGGATTGACCGTGCCTAGTCGTGAGCACCATCACTACATGTCTTAGGAACTTATCAAAACTTAATCATATATGACTGAACTTGGTTAACACGTTCTTCTTATTTTCGATACAAGCTTCTATTGTTTGTTTAGTTTAGTTAGTTAGTTTAATATAAAACTAAATCCGTGCTAGTCTCTCAGGCTGAACCCCCCCCCCCCTTTTTTTTGCTTTAGTTTAGGTTACTTTAGTATAGTAGAATACATTTAGAGTTAGTATATTAGAAATCCACTCTTAGTGATCGACATCCTACTTACCAACTAGGCTACATTGATCGGGTACAATGCCCGTTAGTGTTGTTATAGGTTAAATTGGCATAAAATGAATATTAAAACTTGATAAACAAATAATCACATACACAACGACACATCAAGTTTTTGGTGCCGTTGCCGGGGAGTGAATTTATCTATTTGCTAGTTTTATTGGTATTTTTCTGTTTTTTGTTTACTTTTGTGTGTTTGGTTTGTTTGTCTGTTAGTTTGTTTATATTCTGTGTGTTTGTCTCAGAAGATAGATTCGGCGTATTCTTGTCTGTGAATACGGTGCATCTGTCTGTTTTCAATACGGCGTATTCTTGTCTGTGAATACGNATAATCACATACACAACGACACATCAAGTTTTTGGTGCCGTTGCCGGGGAGTGAATTTATCTATTTGCTAGTTTTATTGGTATTTTTCTGTTTTTTGTTTACTTTTGTGTGTTTGGTTTGTTTGTCTGTTAGTTTGTTTATATTCTGTGTGTTTGTCTCAGAAGATAGATTCGGCGTATTCTTGTCTGTGAATACGGTGCATCTGTCTGTTTTCAATACGGCGTATTCTTGTCTGTGAATACGGCGTATTGACGCTCTGTGGGCAAAATTTTTTTTAGTTTGTGTGATTTTTAGTTTTAAAATTTTCTAAAAAAAATTTGTTACAGGAAGCTAATACGACGTATCCATTGTCTGTTGGATACGGCACATTAATTTGTGTCAACACGGCGTATCTATTGTCTGTTAGATACGGTGCATCGATCTTCGGTGAACCAAAAATATTTTTCGTTTTTTTTATTTTTTGTGTTTATTTAATTTTTATTAGTTTAGTTTTTATTTTTGTTTTGGTTACTGCTGTTTGGTTGTTTATCTTTCAGGTAATAATGATGATGGACAATCCAGACATTACTATGGAAGAATATCGTAGGCTTGATGAAGAAAGATCCTTGTGCAATAATAAGGTGTAAGATTTGGAAAAAGCAAGATATGGTGCACAAGTCATCAATACGTCGAAATTACACTGGAAGAATATTTGTTATTGGAAAAGGAAATGTCAAAGAAAGAAAGAAACAAATTGCCATTTCGACACACTTGGACTTTATTGAATGATGATGATGAAGAAGAATCATATGATTTTGATGCAATTAGGTTTCCGGCAATAGTTATTGATGATGTTTCTCCGGAAATTGCACAAGATGAAGAAGAGTCACAAGTGTTTGATTTGAATGAAAATCCGACAATTGTTTACAAAGAAGCTTATTCATCCCAAAGTGCTTATGATGAAAATGAAGATGAATGTGGAACAATGGTGTATAGTGCTATTAATTGTGATTTTCCACCCGAGTTGGAAGATATATTCTCATCCTATCAAAAACACCATGATGATATTCCATCGGATGAAGATAATAAGTATTCTGATATTGAAAAGTTTGATGTTATTGTGTGCGATAACATACCGCAATTGCCACAACAAAGGAAAATTTTAGGAGTGTAACGGATAAGCCAGGTTATGACCCAACGAGGGATTGTGAAGAATTCTGGGTTGACTTATTCGAGGCGGCTATTCGGGATAAAGATGAAATTGCAAAACCACTAGTTGAAGATGGAGACTCACAAGATGAATTAGAGTCACTTACAACACAAAGTGGTACAAATTTATTAAATATTATTGATCCCGTTACTAATAGTCTTGCTAGTTTTCGTAAACAGTTTGCAAAACAAAAGAATGAAGCATATAAAACACCTGTTATCAACCCGATTTTGGTGGAGCCCGAGAAAGAATTCAAGGATGAGCTGATGAACACGACCATGATTGAAGAGGATTATTTCAATCCTATGAAGGATAAAGAGGAACTCAAACTTTTACTCGCCAAAGACCCTTTCTCATCTTTTATGGAAGTCGAGGGACGCCTTACTACCAATGGAACAAACGAAGAAGAATGGAGATTCATTGATCCTCAACATACTATTCTCTCACATGGAATGTTCAAGCCATCTAATTTATTAACCAAACCGGGTAAGGTAATGATAGAAGTACAAATATTGTCAAGGTATTATCTTTATATATTCTATCCATCTCTAGTAGCAAATTTACACCCTTATGGTGCTTACTGCTACTATCACCCGCACTTGATTCCAAGTGGGGGGAACAACACCCTATTACATAGTAAATAAGGGTGGAGTCAGGCTCGTGACTCTAACAAAAACAAGCGCTTAGTAGGAGGCAACCCATGCTTGTCTTTTATTTTGTTTTTAGTTTATTTTAATTTTCGTATTTCTGTCAGTTAGTCAATGCAGCGTATTCACTTTTAGTGGATGCGGCGTATTAACCCCTACCGTGCACTTTAGTATTTCCTACAGGAAGTTGATGCGGCGTATCCAATATCCTATGGATACGGTGCATCGACACTCTGACCTGTAATTTTCCGTATATTTATTTTTTTAACCATTGATTAACGAGATGTTCTCGAGTTTCTTTTCTGTGGTCTCTATATTTTTACAGGTCTGGACGATTGAAGATGTTGATAAACTCCCGAATTACATATACTCGCATTCTTACCATGGAGGATCATACCGAGCAAATCTCAGGGGAGTTTTCCGTTCTAATTCTTTCTATTTCCTGTTTTTAATTTCAAATACAAACAACGAGGACATTGTTTATCTTAAGTGGGGGATGGAGAATTAGAACGTTTACTTGTCCTTATTTTTCAAAAATATGCTTAATTTATACTTAATATGCCTAAATTTAAAATTTTTCTAGCATGTTTTTGTTAAATCTAAGTTGCATAGTTGCACACATAACCTTATTTTCAAAAATTGTGAACTTATCAAAATTCACAAATCTATGAGTGTGCCGGTGACTTATAAACTTTAAAACTTGGCTTGTATACTATTCGAGACCACCATAATGAGTATTATTGATATAATTGGAGTGACTTGTCTAACTTGGTAAAATTCTAGGATTACACCCAAAAAGCCTAATATATGTTATGTTTATTAACTAACTACACTGGTTAGTTAACCCCCGTATAAAACCTTTTGTTTACTCTCACTTTTAGAGTAAGATACCCCTAGAAAAACCCTCAGAGCCATTCCTTTCGTTTCTTACACCAATGTTAAATGTTTCGTTACACCTTTACACCTTAGCCTACCCTGTAGATTAAAGTCTGTGGTTAGTTGCTTTAGGCAAAAGTGTGTTTCCCGCGTTTTCTGTGTTCGCATGCGTAATAATTATCTATGGTTAGGTCGGGAAATTACACAATGCAATTGGAGTGAAAGTACATATTGTATAACTTTTAGTTTATTTTTCATGTGTTTACTACTTTCACTATTATTATTTTTTTTTTTTATCTGAAGTTATGAAGATTTTTTGTGATAGTGAAGTGGGGAAATTTTACACCATTAGTTAGTTATTGATAAAAAAAAATAAGAAAAGAAAAAGAAAGAAGAAAGTGTGAAGTTTGTTAAACCAACGATGTTAAGTTATGTAAGTGGTTCATATGGCCACTATTTGTTGTACTATATATATGGCTTGCAAGGGAGTTGGCCGTTATGGGAACGCCAACTAAGGTTTGTTCTTTGATTAAGATTTCATTGAGTCTGATTCATGTGTACCTACTAAAGCATGAGTTTTCGTGTTAAAGCGTAAGTTAGTCTATGATTTGTGTCTTATTCATGGGATGGTTGAGAAAGTAATTAACCATACTTAGGACTTAATCTACCTATACTTAGGACTTAATGTACCTGTTTGTTTATTTTTATTTTTAAGCCAATTTATTTACCAAATGTTATCCATACCCTATCGTATTGTTGTATTCGTTGTTAGCTTTCGACCATTCGGATATAATGATGGCCAAGTGAGAATGTCAAGTGCATGAATAAGGTAGTGACCATTCGAGTATTAGATTAATTGACTAATGTGCCAGCGATCTAGTGTGTGACTTGGTGACCATCCGTTATGCAAATAACGCGCCAGCGATCCAAGAAGTGCACTAGTGACCATCCGTTAGTTGAAGCATCGAGGACTCGCGCTAGCGATCTACTAAGTTTATGCAGGAGATGTTTGAACGAAGCTAGGTTTAACCCCTAAGCCTCAAAATCCCTTTTTACCGCTTTAGACTTGTCATTCCTTAGCTTTAGTGGGGGAGATGTGTATCCTTGCCAAGCTTCTGATAGAATATTCGTCACGACTGGACAGTTAAACGATTAGATTTGCTTTTATCGAAATATTTTATTTTATTTCTAATTCGTTAAGTGTTTTGTTGTGCAATTCTGATAAAACGAATAAGTACTTAATTGTAAAAATACATCCTATTTAGGATACATTTTCATAAGTTTAATCTAAGGTTCACTTGAGACAAGTAAAGTTCAAGTGGGTGGATATTTGATGACATCAAATAAGTACATTTTATTAGCATCATTTATCCTATGTATATTGCTCTTTTTGTATTATTTTATATGGGAATTGATACTTAATCGCTTACTTTTGTAATTCTCAGTTATAAACAAGCATTTGGTGAAAGTTAGTTATTATGGACGTAAAATGGAGAAAAATGATCAAGATTGGAAAAGTCTGCTGAATTGAAGAGATTAATGACCATTACCTAACTTTGAAGCATGCGCCGCATTTTATTTTATCATGCGTTGCATATGAAACTTTGGTCAACGAAAAAGAACCAACTTGTTCTACTCCAGATACGCCGCATTACATTTCATACATACGGCGTATCACTCTCAAGACTTCACCAAAAGATGATCCAAGACACAGAAGAATATGCGCCGCATAAGAGATTGAAGATACGCCGCATCTAAATGCGGTGAAAGAATATTCGTGAATATTATTATCTTGGACTCCACGCGAAGTTNGATACGCCGCATTACATTTCATACATACGGCGTATCACTCTCAAGACTTCACCAAAAGATGATCCAAGACACAGAAGAATATGCGCCGCATAAGAGATTGAAGATACGCCGCATCTAAATGCGGTGAAAGAATATTCGTGAATATTATTATCTTGGACTCCACGCGAAGTTACTTTGGTACACCGCATCGGACCAATCCGATGCGTCGTATCGACCATATACAATCCTTACCGAGAAATCAAGTGAAGATTAGAAGCTTAAAGAAGAAGTCAAAGATTACATGTTGACACTTGAAGATGCTTTCGTATTTTGGCCGTAAAATCTTCATCAGGACTCCGTTTTACCCCGTTCAAGCGGCCACAGAAAGAGAAAAAGGAGATCTACCTGTTTCTGAAGGAGATGCGGTGCATCAGGTCTAGAAGCGCCATATTAGGAGATGCTCCATATCAGATTTATAGATGCGCCATATCGGGTCAGTTTCAGACTTGGAGGCTACGTTTACTTATAGATGTGGCGCATCTAACTCTCTAGATGCGCCGTATCGACCCCGATTTCAGAATCTATAAATACCGGACTCATTAACGAATTAGGGTATCATTGGGAACCCTTAGGGTCATTCCCAGACGATCAACACCCCTCCAAACAGCAGAAGATCAACCTTGAAGACCCAACTATCTTTGAAGAACATCTCTAATTATTGTTAGCGTATCGTATTCATTATGTTTAATACTCTATTCATTCCGATTATGTTTATGTGCTTTGTTACAAAGATTATGGGCTAACACCCTTAAGTGTTAGCCAAGTTTATGAGTAGTTGATATTTTGATTTGTTTCTAATTCGATTGGTTGCTCAGTCTTCGTTTTGATTACTTATGTTAAGTAGTTTTGTTTTATTGTATTAGTAAGCTTTAATCCATCAGGATTGATGGGCTTGTGGCCACTATACTGCTCCCCTTAAAGTTGTTTTCCAATCGATTAAAGTTTATATGATGTTTTTTTGGTGACTTATATATGTGCATTGATAACCTCTATGTCTAGCTGAGCCTGTGGGCTGCCATACCTGTTCCTCGCCTATTTATCTAGAGTCTAGAAAGTAGGATAGACATAAGTGATCATTAAAAGTTTATTCGCCTATATAATGAGATCCAATGAGACAGATTAGATTACGATATTCATCATACAAAACTAGCAATAAAACAAGTGACAAGCTACTTGATCATAAACATAGTAATTATTAAGCAGCATTCCAATTAATTGTGACAGGATTAATCAGTCAAGAAGACTTAAAATAGAATCTAGACTCTAGGGAAACTAGAGGTATGATTGACCACGCCTAGTCGTGAGCACCATCACTACATGTCTTAGGAACTTATCAAAACTTAATCATATATGACTGAACTTGGTTAACACGTTCTTCTTATTTTCGATATCTTCAAGCTTCTATTGTTTGTTTAGTTTAGTTNAGAATTAGTATATTAGAAATCCACTCTTAGTGATCGACACCCTACTTACCAACTAGGCTACATTGATCGGGTACTGATAAGTCGTTTTAGTACAGTTTTGATTTTAAAAGTTTTCCCGTGAGATAAAGTAGTCACTTAAAGACAAATGACAAGTCTATCTTCCGAGGTCGTTTTCCCAACGAGATTTGAGTTAAGATTTATGTTGTGTTTTTAGTTAATGCTTGAATATCAAAAGATTTTTGGCTTTTATAAAAGATTTTAAAAACTAATGTAAGTGGTAAAAACTAATAAAGCAAAAATATCACTTAGCAAACATAAAGAGACTACTCGCTAAGCATATCAAATAAGCTAACCAAAACAATTAATCTAACAAACATAAACATATTGATAAACTAATTAACTAAAAGTGAAAAGGATGGGAAAATAGAACCCGATATAAGAGATGAGACAAAATTAACCACCCGATCTTATAAACTAAACAAACCATAAAGTTTAATTCTTTAAAAGCTTTAATAAAACCAAATAGTTAACAAAGTTTGTGACTTTATTAAATAATTAACTTATTAAGACTAAAAAGTAATAAACTTTATTGATAAACTAGCTTATAAGACCCTTAAGCTCCGGCCTTAGCGGTAGAAATGATGAGAAACAAAGAAAAATCAAAACTTTATTAGGATAAAGCAATAATAATGGCCAAATAAGCTATGGAAGAGCTTATTGGTTGATAAAGCTACAAACTTTATTATTAAAAACCTAAAAAAATGCTAAAAGATTAAAACTTTAAGGTAAAAACTTACTAGATCTAAGAGATTTAAGCTATTTTTAGAAAGAAAAAAAAACTAATAAAGGTTCAAACTTTTTATTAAAACTTGATAAAACTAATAGATCTAATTAATAAACTATCTAAAAAAACTACTAAATAAAAAGGTGCTCTCAAACTTAAGAGATGTCAAGGCTTATTTGAAAAATATCTCTCTTTTGTTGTTTGAATCGAGTTAGAGGATGAAAAAGAGAAGAAGTAATAAGACATTATACGATAAAAACCAATAAAAATATAAACTTTTTATAAAATAAGTGAAATAAAATCTACTTAGCAAAAGTGTAAAAGAAAGTTTTATAAAAGTGAAGTAATTATAAAAGCTTAATCGATTTTAGAAAAAGTAAATAAAGAAATAGATGAGAAAAACAATAAGAAAAGTAACCTCCATAATCTTCATTAATAAGCAATAAAAAAGTTTAACACAATAAGATCTTAAAATAATCTCAAAATTACATCAAAATAAGCTAATACAATATAAGATAGAGTTATACTCTTACTCTACTCCTACTAATAACTCTACTCTACACTACTCCTAATTTAATTTCCTACTCCTAATAGTCTGTGTGTGTGTGATATCATCCCTTTTTATAACAGCTTGATACAAGGTATTTTGGTAATTTATGCACGTTCCAGATAGAGAGAGCGCATCGGATCATTCTCAGCCAATCATTTTGCCACGTGTCAGCACGCCATTGGTCAACTGCCGCTTCTAGAACCTTGTACTGATATCTCGGACTGACGCACTGCACCTCGTACTGACACACTGCAACCTCGTACTGACACACGCCTGCACACGTCTCCTCGTCATCTTGTACACGTGTCACCTTCTGATTGGTCCGCCGCCCTGTCACCTGCAAGAATATAATCTGTCAGCTGCCACGTGGCGATAGTAGGACCCACCTGCTGACGTGGCATGCCACGTGTCAAGCCACCTGGCGGTCAACAGTCAACGCCGGTCGGGTCAGATATTGGTTCGGGTCGGGTCGGATATGGATCGGGTCGGGTCTGCCACGTGGACCACTCATGGAGTGCCACGTGGCGTGAGGATTAAATACCTCACTTTGCGTCCTGTGGGATTCGAACGGAAGAAATCCCGTTTGGGAGTGAACTCGCTTACCAATTCTGCTAGAGCAGAGTTTCAATTGTTATATGCAAAATTAATTTTATAACCCATATCCCTTGACAGTCCATAGTACTAAAGGTTCAATTATACTTTGACCTGCCATTTAAAATAGCTACGAATCGGGTCAAAAAATTATAAAAGTACCTCCGGACTCGTTTTTTCGTGCTATTTCCAATGGTGTGCTAGTGGAATATTTTTGACTTCGTCTGAACCTCGTAAAAAGTGAAAAAGTCGTCGAAACTCATCCAAAAATCACCGTTTTGGCTTTGTTTTCAAACCCTTTGTACTTGCAAGACATAATAAAGCACTCCAAACATATTTGCAATATATTTTAACATATTTCAAGGCTATTAGTCCATTTTAGCGTGTTTTAGAGTACAAAAATGATGTATGTTTACGCATACATCAGGTACACTGCCCGTTAGTGTTGTTGTAGGTTAAGTCGGCATAAAATAAATATTAAAACTTAATAAACAAATAGTCACCTGTACAATGACACATCACTTTAACTTGAATGCTTTTACATTGTTTCCATGTTACAATTTAATTGTGTTGAATTACTTGAAATAGATGAATTGCAATGTATACCCAGAGGTAACTTTTCCTTGGTTTGGCCACGTGCCCGTCAGTGACCCTATTATCACGCCTGTATGCAGGTTTCAACCTTTTTTGTTTGTCTGACCATGTAAAAGTCTTCCCATGCATTCTTTTTGCCTGCCGCTTTGCTAACTTCAAAGCTTCGGTCTGATGGATGGTGCGTAAGCCTGGTCTGATGTTGTTTAGAACTGACGGGATTGGCATTCAAGCTTGAAAAGGTGGTTGTCGAGTTTGATTGCGAGAACAATTTTCAAGGAATCGACTGTTCTTTTTGTTTTCCGAGGCAATTACTTTAGCCTTTGCCTGCTCTGTATCATTCAATGTCGTAATGACGCCTTTTTGAGACGCTGAATGTTTTGCCTAGAGCTTTATTTCGTTGTGCTTGATATGAGGGCTGATTGATTTTGTCTTTTTGGATTTCGTTGGTGAATGGTTTCGTAGGGTATTTGAAGGTTATCTCAGGCCTCTCAAGGCTGAGATTGGACCATCTAAGGTTGAGCTTTTGCTGCCTGAGGTTGTTTCAGGCCGCGTTTCGGGTTTCGTCGGGTCATTTTTCAGGCTGTTATTTAGGTTGATTGTGATAATGCCATTAATTGATTGGGGTAGGGATGGATACGGTTTTGCTTGAATCAGGCTCCGTATGTGTTTTGTGAAGTTTTTCTGTGAGTTTGAGTTTTCCAATGAGTCAGAGAGAAGGAATGTGATTGCTTTCGGATTTTTTGTGTTAGGTAAGGTTTTCCTTGTTTTGTAACGAAAAAACGAGGTTTTGGTGTGCCACCTAGAAACAAGGGTTTCACCGCGAAACCCTTTTTTCTAGGTAAGGATGACTTTTTCAGTGACGAAAAAGTGGGTTTTGGGTTTTTCCGATACCAGGAAGCAGAAACGATTAGCGTTTCAATTGGTTTTCTAGTGACAGATTATTCGAAAACATAGTTTTCGTGTGTTAGAAAGTCTAAAACTGTCATAATTCTAAATTTCCAGGTCAATTCCTTAGTCCCGACATTTCCTATTCATTGAATTTTAAATTCTACATTTCACATAAACAGGGTTTACGGGTATTCATTTGACGAGACCGGGTAGGTTAAGTCACGTTGTCATTCATCGTACATTTCCTAGACTAGGGTTAGTCTACATTGCATCACGACATCATTTGCATTCTATTCCACTCGTAGATATATATTTTCAAGTTACCTTTATTTATTTATTTGTATATAAATAATAAGACAAGTTATTAGTTTTTAACCTAATGTACCAAACAAATTCCACTAGGGCACTAATATATTTTATATTAGTTATTTTTCCACTAAGGTTATAAAACTATATATTAATTATTTTTTGTGGTTAACCAAATAATCCCCACACCTCCAACTTGAACACCACTATAACTCTAATAAATTGTATCAACCAGTACATACTCAATCAAAATACCAATGTTTAATGAACATTATCATTTTTAATTTACAACTTTATATATAGCTACCGTATAGACCGCATATATTCTTATTTTTATTACACCGGTACCCCGTAAACGCTAAAAAATACCAAACAGGTGCACTAAACGGTACCCCGTAAAATGCAAGACGGGACAAAAAGAATACAAGCCTACCCACCCTCTTCATGAGGTGAGCCAGGCTTGGGGTCCAAGAGGACACTTGCCGCCTTCTTAAATCCTCCAACAGTTTCCATTATCATAACTACTTAAATAATCAATTGGCATGCAAGATCACAGACAAAGATCAAATAAAATCCAATCCTCTCACGTTCCTCTGCTCTCCCTAGCCTCGTTCCACTCTCAGACCAAAAGGAGACAAAATTTTCAAGAACAAGTATTTTAAGTTAGATACAATCATTACAGTTTTGCATATAAACTATGGATTTAGTTAGTATTTTACATATAATAACAAAGTTATAGGATTTCAATAAGTAAACCCTAATTTTCTATAATTCTAACCATGAATCTTGCTAGGTTTATGTACAAATATAATTTTATGATGAATGTGAAATCTATCCAAAAAACTAATTTCTATCATCTTAAATGTGTAAAAATGATACCTTATGAACACTATTGGATGACAATGTTAAAAGTGGTAGATGTTAAGGAACCCATCAGACACCATAAGAAGGTGATATGCGTAGATTAAGGGATAGTTGATGTTGTTAGTAGGTGGTTTTGGCATGTACAACTAGGTTATATATTTTTGAAACATATGTTACATTCTATCCCTATTTTAATATTGAAAAAATTCAGTGAGCTTTGACTAAATTGTTGACCCAAGATATAGGAAAATACATCCTTAGATGAAACTATGGCCTTTTGAAACGCTAAACAACGGACTTATAACGAAAATTAGCAAAAACAAAATACTACTAGACTTAATACAATTTCGGAAATGTGCTTGCTGATGTAACGAATCTATTTGGTCAATTATCGATGCCTTTAGAACCTTTTTCTAAAAACTTGCCAAATATTGAAATATGGTAGTATACCCTTTTTTACCGTTTCAGGTGGATAGTAAAGAACTGAAAATCGCCTTATAAGAATTAATGTTAGTGATTTTTCGAAAGTTTTATTTTCACTTATAAATTACCAGCACTTAATTCCAGAAAATTTTTCTAAGTATACCTAGAAACAAGCCATGTTGAGAGCCATTTTCCCGTCAATTGATCAGTTGTTGGAGTTTTGGACAACAAGGAACAAAAGATTAGGAGCACCTGGCTAGTTTTCAAATCAAAAAGCCGTTCGTCATTTGGACTTAAGATGAGTAATCTACAGCTATCCAAATATTCATAAAAACTGCCCAGAAAAGGCAGCTTTAGCCTAAAAATACCATACTTCTCGACCATTTAGCATAAAATCTAGACACTTTGAGCGAAACTTCACTCCTGAACATTTTGAGGCTTGGTGCTAAGCTTTCCAAAAATACAAATTTTACTTCCTAACTCTCAATATTCACTGTTTTACAACTAGATTTCCGAAGCCATTTTTAACCGTACTTCAAAAATTACAAAGTGTTATATTTTACGTCTAAAACCTATATTTCACTATATTTCACTATATAACTATTATATAACATTATTAGTCTATATGAACATGTAATATTCACTATAACCTTATACGAAGATATAAATTATATTTTCGACAACAATACATATTTTTAATACAAAAATAGTGGTATAGATTATAAGTGCAAGTGCATACATAAACCCATTTCATAATCTAAATTAGATTACTTGCATTCATTTTAGGTTGCGATTAGGAGATTGCACCTCATTTCTTCAGCTCATACATTCCCGTTTGTACC
>LBNU01035642.1:6432-36584 GCA_014162995.1 Artemisia annua
TATTTACTTTAAACCTATAGACTCACCAGCGTTAGCTGACTTTTAGCATGTTTTTCAGGTGCTTAAAGTATGTTTATGTTGAAGGCAGTGCATGGCGAGGTCATAAAAATCTTAAGTGTTTTTACACAAGCGTTACTCTGAAAACTTTGGGACAATCATGTAACTGGGCCTTATTTTATAAAATTTTGAACTTATGTATTACATTTGACTTAACAATTATGTAATATATTTTAACGGATTTCTACTCTGTTCTCTTTATCTTGTGTTGTGATTCCTATTTCGTAGCACCCAAATACTTGTATGCTTTCGCGAATATCTATTTTTGGGGGTGTTACACCACAGCTCTTGGAGATTCAATGACGGTATAGTCTGCAACCGGTTCCAAGTCACCAACTTCCCATTGTGGTTTAGTGAGATTCAGTTGCGTTTGATAGCTTTCGATGCCATGCTGAAGGTCTTCGACACGTTTCCTAATGACTAGACCCCTTATCCAGTGAAGAACGGCAAACACAAGTGTCTTCTTTTCATGTGGTGCTAAATGATGCAGTTTTCCTTGGATGTGAAGTAGATACAAGTCTTCGAAGTCATTGGGACGGAGATGCTTGAAATCACTTTCAGAGATCTCGTAGTCCTGGAGATCTGCTCGGCGTAGAACAATGGACTTCAAGTAATCATACCCATAGATAGAGTGTATCTTGAATTTGACCACACTGATGATTTGAAGTGGCGAGCGAACGAATTTCTTGTCACCCTTGGCTTTGAATCTTTCAACATAAAACTGTTGCTTCTTAAACCACCAATGTGATATTCCAAGAGCTGCTGGGACATCATACTCACACTCTTCTTTTATTCACATCCCGTCAGGTACCATCTGCTCCAAACCAATGTCTTTGTAGCGAGCAACCTTCATCTTGGTGATGGACGATGCATACTTACGCTGCTTGCTGCCGAACCGAAGATAATCAAGATCTTTGTTGAAGAAAAACTCGGCTTGAATCGTGAAATGACCAGGAGATCCACCCATTGGGAGTGGCTTGCTGTAGCTGTGGTGAGTGATTTCTTCATCTACTAGATCATTAAACATCTTATGGCANAGCAGCCTTCATCTTGGAGATGGACAATGCATACTTACGCTGCTTGCTGCCGAACCGAAGATAATCAAGATCTTTGTTGAAGACAAACTCGGCTTGAAACGTGAAATGACCAGGAGATCCACCCATTGGGAGTGGCTTGCTGTAGCTGTGGTGAGTGATTTCTTCATCTACTAGATCATTAAACATCTTATGGCACTCCTCCATCTGATACTGAAGGTGTGTCACATCAGAATGAAAGACTTTGACAATGTCATATGCCGGTCCTTCCAGATCTTTCTGCGTCAACCTTGATATTCCTCGCTGCTTGCAAAACCATGCAATGAGAGTTCCCATATCTCCCGTTTGAGTGAGCAGTGAGTTTTCAGCTGGAGGAATGAAGCTCTTGGTTATGACATTGGCCCAGTTGTTGTCTGAAGCTGGTTGATTTGACAGAGAGACTGACCAGGTTGGCTCAGTAGTCGGTAGCTTATCTACTTTGGGTCTCACGCACGCTTGTAGCTCATCTTTGGTCAATTCGACAAGAGGTGTGTCATCGTCTCTGGAGAGTGATTGCCACCACTTATCCTTTTGTGATATGTGGGCAGTAGATGCATCGTCATCATCTTCATCTGAAGATGCTTCGGCATGAGACACGATTGATTCTTCATTAATAACCCGATCATCATGAATCGGTGCAGCCATGTCAGCCGTTCCAGTGTCAATCATGGTCCATGCCGTATAAGTTGCATGCTGGGCTTGCTTTGATGGGGATGACTTGTCAGATTTCTTAGAGGATTGCTTCCTTAATGATGAAGGTGGAGGTGGTGGCATTGTTTTAGATATTGAACCTCCAGAGTGACCGGATGTTCCTGTGGGTCCAGATGAACCGGCTGGTGGAGGTGGTGGTGGATGCTGAGGGTGACTCTGGTGTTTCCTTTTTCTTTTGCGTTCTTTTTCCATGTCTTTGTGGTGTTGTTCTGCATTGTCTTGTTGAATTGAAGTTTCTAGGGCTTCATACAGCTTGCTATGTGCTTCATGCCCTTTATACTGATTATTCTCGAACAACCGTTCCTGTAAAATCAGCTTCATGTCGATAGTGGGGAGGTCTTTGAACCTTGACCTGAGAGGAGCTTCCATTGCGTAGCTGACAGCTTCTTGGACCTGATCCTCAATAGCATCAGAGACGAGACGATCAATGTTGAGTCGTTCCAGATTGTGCAGTCTGTCATTATGATTTTTGAGGGTTTGCTGTAGCTTGACACCACATTCTTTATTACCACTTCATGCTTTGACAACTTTTCATTGATGTCTGTGTTATTGTCGATGATGCCAGCGGGGATTTCAACAAGTTCTTCCAGTCCCGGTTTATTCTTGCTATCAGTGATGGGTGGTGTTGTGGTCTTGGTGGTAGAGGTGGATATAGCCGGTGTGATGATAGCTTGAGGGGGACCTGGTTTGATAGTTTCAGCAGTAGTTGTCGGTACTATCAGGGTAGGTGTGTTGGAGGTGTCTTGTTGAATTGGGACATCTACCATTCAGATAGCTTCTTCATGTTCTTCTCCCGATTTGTCAGCCTCTGACTCATTAGGTTTGTCTACCAAAAACTGATCATCGAATGCTTCAAAATTCTTGTAAGACACAAGAGTTCCTGTAGAGCTATCAGGTTCCACAGCAATATTTTGGTCATCTGATTTCAGCTTGAGATTATCTTCCACATCAGGGTACACAGTAGAGACATATTCAGCATGAAGAGTATCTAATGGAGTCTCAGTTACTCCTTCCAGCTCCTGAAGCGGCTTGTCACTGGTGATTTCTTTTGACTGTAATGTTGAGCCCTCCAGTTTTTGTGGTTGGTCGGCTTCAGAATCAGATTCACTTGACTCTTCCACTTGTTCTAGACTTAGTGAGGTGGAGACGTTCTTTTCAGTAGTTGTTTTGGTTGCTGATGGTTCGGGTGACCGCCTTTTGAAGATAAACTGTGATGTTGTATACTTAGACTCTGGAGATGAGATTTTCAACAGTGTATGTGCTGCCTGTTCATCTATTGCAATATCTTTACCTTTGCCTTCAACATGCTGGAGTTGCGGTATCTTACCAGAGTCAGGTTTAGGCTCAGTGATGCTTACTCTTTTGACTGGATGACCCTGTGGTACACCAGTGCCAATGAGACTCTCCTGAACTGCTTGTTGCACCATGATCTCTTCAACATTAAGCGTGTCTTCAGGTTCAGGATCATCTCTTGGAGTTTCTTTGGTTTCGGTCTTTTTCGGATCAGATTGCTTGTCCTTGTTGCCCTTTTTGCTCTTTTTGCTACGTTCTGAGGAGTCAGCCGAAGGAGTCACATCTTTGCGTTTCTTGGACGAAGACTTGCTTGGCTCAACCTTTTGACTCGCTGACAATAATTTTACATACTCATTACAGTGTGAGGCTTTGAGTATGTCTTGCGTGAGTAAAGTCACTAGTGTCGCCATGCCGAAGACTATTTGTGAGGTTCCTTTGGCAGTATACTTGAGAAACCCCATGGCATTCTCATCAGATGAAAGGAGAAGTGGTGATTCACTCCTGGGATGGAACCTTAGGGTTTTCTGAAGTCGAATTATGATCAACTTGGTGAAACGAATGCAAGGAATTAGAAGTTTGGTCAACTTCTTTTTGCCTTCCTTATGAGCCTCCAAATTTGCCTTATCTTCAAGAAATGAGTGTATGGAATGAGAGAACTCTTCCCAGATGCGTTCAACATAGTCAATATTCTCACCATTGACTATACCCCAGAGAATTTGAAGTGATGGAGCTCTAAGTCTCTCGTACCCGGAGGTTTTGCCAGTGAGGCAAAGATTGATAAGACTGATGATGGCTCTCCATGGTTGGTACATGTAATTAGTGATGAAAGATGATAGTGTGGTGACCTTAGTTGGATAACCCAGTTCATTGACGAAGTTCAGAAGGGCTGCTGGATTTGGTGGAGCAGTATACTCAACATTATCACCAGTGGGCAGGATCTGTAAGGCACTGCCTAGAGTTTCTTTGGTGAATTTACCCATTGTTCATCTAGCTGGCATCTATAGGTACCAGTAACCCTGTCATAGCTCACGGTGTTCCAGAATTGTTGGATGTAAATGGAAGGAATGGTTGTTGATGCTGTGAATGCTCGGAAGAAAGATGTCTGCTTCAGTAAATCCAGTGCTACTTTGAATATCGGGTGCTTATGTGGTTTGTCTGCCTTCAGATAACAATTACTTTTGCCAATTGCCACCCACTTGTCATGAGGTAAGATTTCATCATCCGTACGAGTAGGTGGGGCAAGTGGTTGTGCTGGTGAGCTCTCAACATATGAATCAGTCATCATTACTGCAAGTTCCACAATCACACCCGAAGAGAAAAACGGAAGTATGTATGTTAGTTAACACGATTAAGCCCAAGAGATTATGGACACAGCACACAAATCAACAAGCAGACTTCAAACAACAAACATGACACACAAAATAGGATACCCAAGAATAGCACAGATTAAAAAGCAAACATGTAACACAAGTTAGACGCTGTTGGAACTTAAACGCAGACAGGTAAGAACCCCAACTAAGTTAATCGCTAACAGAGAAAATAGCAAACAGGGATAAACGCTAACAGAGTTAAACGTTAGACAAGATAAACGCTAACAAAGTTAATCGCTAACTAAGTTAAACGCTAGACGGACCAGAGACTAGCAGAGTTAAACGCTAGATGAGTTAAGCGCTAACAGAGTTAAACGCTAACCAAGTTAATCGCTAGTAGAATTAAACGCTAACAGAGTTAAACGCTAGCTGTGTTAATCGCTACCTGAGCTAAAGGCTTAACAGAGTTAAACACTACCCGAGTTAATCACTGAAGGTTAATCGCTATTTGAGAAAGACGCTTAACAGAGTTAAACGCTTAAAGGAGATAAACGCTATTGGGTTTAAACGCAATCTGAACTAATCGCTATAAAGACACACCCATAACTTAATCACTATCAAGAAACCCACTTAAACGCTATCAGGAAATCCACTTAATCGCTAACAAGAATAAATCATACCCAACACACTCGAATGCAAACAATGTAGTCAATCACGCTAAACCACCACATAATCTCAGACAACCATGGTTTATATCCAAACACTACTGATTATAAGATCAAATACACATTTACCAACATAACACAATCATTATAGCAGATAATCAATTGACCCACATTTAAACGCTATCAAGAACACTCATAATAATTAACTGTCTACACTTCTTATCACTTATAACCGATAACACGAATGCCAACATCAAACATGCTCTCATAACCCAACACCCACTTAATCGCTAACAAGAACATATGAACCTAATCCCTACAAAATCTAACATTCACAAAGGTAGGTTAAAGGAATTAAGTCGAATGGAAAACAATAACAACATGAAGCAATTAACACCACACTAACCAATTATGGTAGCAAGAAACGATGAGGTGCAACACCTAAACCAAGAACATTACATAAATCTCATTAGGTTAAATCCTATATATGCAGATTAAAACATTGATAGAACATGATAAACAAACCTAGGAAATCTTGAATAAAAAATGTACGATTGGAAGGCAGCGATTAGTTTGAGATTGAAATGAGAGAGATGAGTGATTAGATATTTTTGAAAAAGTGAGGAATGAGATAATCGCTATTCCTTTTAAGGGGGCTTACTCAAATTTCACATAATTTCAGAGTAGGTCATTGTACTAGTTAATCGCTACCAGTATCACTTAATTGCAGAAAAGGTCCTTGTACTAGTTAAGTGCTACAAGTATCTTTTAAACCTATGCAAACCAAGCCCTTCAACTTACTAAACAGCCACATAAGCTAACTCAAGAATACTCAAATCACAGGACAAACATTACAGGGCAAACATTTTAACAGGTAGCACCACACAGAATGACAACATAGTACCCAATAACGATCACTTCTCCCCCTCAAGCAATGATCAGACTCAAAATCTGAGATCATTGATTGAAAAGAAGAAGAAAATAAATATCACACATCATGTCAGACTGACCCCGGATGTAAAGTAATCCGTGTAGAGCAGATTTATGAAGTGCCAGTTACCATTTAAAGTAATGATAAGATAAAGACACAAATTATTGTACCTAAGTGAAACTACCTTATTCAACAGAAAGAGAGAATAAAGAATATAAATAGGCTATATATATACTTAGTATAGATTGCTATATGCACAAGGATACGAGAAGAATAAACACTGGTGAAACCCGAGTCCTGATAAGCAATAATCAGGAGTCCTGGACAGTCCACATCAGGGAGAAATCTGATCTCCTAAATTAGGAGATCTCTATGCCTTTGGTCGCCATATTTGGGCTCTCTTAGTGATATGTCCAGCAGAAGAATTAGCACATTGCTGATGGTGACCCGCACATTTGATGTTCTCAGGAAGTTTCTTGTTGTTTGATATAGGCTTACAAACATATGACCACTTGAGGCCATTCATCATGAACATTCTCCCCGTAGGAACCACTTCATAAAGGATCTACTCATATAAGGTTTCTTATGTACTATGTCATTCTTAGGGTGAGAAGGTTTGTTTCCAATTCTCCTTTGACTATGTTTAAAGGGCACAGTACTTTTGTATTTGTTTCTGACCTTAGTAGATTGGGGGTAACCATTAGGTGTGAAAACATTTCTACCATCTTGCATGTGAGCATGAGACTTAAAAAGAGTTGTGACAAGCTTTTCATTAGATTTATGTTGTGAAGAGTCGGGTTTGATCAAAACACGTTTCTTATCAACTTGGGAGGCAAACCAAGTTTTAGGTGCTTTTGGACGTTCAGATTTAAAAGCATTCGGTTGTCTAACCGCTGGTTGGTTTCTCTTTGGATGAAGCACTGGTTTTCCCAAGATTGATGGTTTTGCAAACTTAAGGGTCACACAATTTCCAGTGGTTTTTCTCATCTCGTTTTTTAAAGCAGTGACTGTGAATCCCAATTTTTTAATTTGAGCTTTGAATTCATCATTTTTGGCAATCAAAAAAGTTGTTTGTTCAATTGTCTTAGTTCTCGTTTCTTTGATTGACTCATCCAGATTTTTGCAATTCATTTTCAAAGACTCATTTTCCATAATTAATTCAGCCACTTTTTGTTCCAGTTCAGAGTTTCTAGCAGTTATGGTGTTGTTCTCATGTTTAGCTTTTAGTTCAATAATATGGTTTTTCAGGTTGTTGATTGTCAAGTTTTTGACTTCTAACTGGGCTTTCAAATCGTTAATCATAAAATATTCATGGAAATCGGGAAGTTCCGGATCTTTACACGGTTGGTTAGTTTGAAAGTTTTCTTCCTTCTGTTGCATTGCAATTTTAAGTGAAATGCAATGTTTTTCAAGTTGTGAAAATTTCTTTGAAAGTTCATTAAAAACCTCTTTATCAACCACCTCATTAGATTTAAAAGACCCAGCTGTAAACCAAGAACTTGACACATCATTATGAACCACATCCTGATCATTTTCTTCCCCTTTATGATTCATATTTGTTGAATCAGAAGTGACGTAGTTGTCAGACTTTTCTAACCAATATGTGTCATAAGTGGGCGTATCATGATCAGTATGTAGTCGTTCATTAGAAAACATATTATGATGTTCAGTTAGGGGTACCTCAACACATGACACTTGTTCATTTACTGGACCGATATCTGCATCAATGTCATATTTGATAATAATCCCTGAACGGTTGGTAGTGTCTGACTCTTCAGTCTCTGATCCTTGGCATATTGTGACACCTGACCCATCATTCAATGTTGTACCCGAATCACCAATACCTTCACATGATTGCACCATACATGTTTTTACCTCGGAATCATGCACTAGGTTGTGAGTTGCACTATGTATGATGTATTCCTTAACATTACCAATGAGCTGGAGTAACGTGATTCTGAACATGTCAACCTCGATTCCCGTGTGATCAGCAAAACACTGTTTCGTCATCTGACTGTCGTAGTCATAGTCCATATTGAATTTAGAATCAATAAACACTTGGAGTTGTTTGTTGATTACACAGAGAGCAGCCATGAATCCAGTTTTTGAAATCACTCAGTGTTCAAGTTGTTGTTGTAGCTGATCCAAGTTAAGGATCATTGTGTCTATGAAATTCTGAACCTCTTGACCAAAGAGTGTTGCAAATGCACGTTCGAAACCCATTTTGAATCCAGTTCCTTCTAGCAGTACCGAGAGGTGTGAGTGAAGTTGTCGAAAACATTCTGTACAACTTTCATTTGCATTGTAAAGTACTTGTTGTGGTTGTTGCGGCTCTGAATTAGAGTACTCAGATTCCATCCTAGCTGCATCAGGCTCAAACAGATTCATTTGTTTTGAAGAATTTGGAGTCATCTGCTCATTGACCACTTCGTACAGTTTGAGTGTTGGGTTTTAAGTAACTCTGCTTCTATTAATATCAATCTGCTGCTGACTGACTCTGCTGCTGGAATTGTGACTCTGCTGCTCATATTGAAGAACTCTGCTGCTCAGAGTTAATTATAGTATTGAGTCATGTATTTATGTTAATGATTGTATTAAATATTCTATAGGTTTAGAATATCGTTTGTGTGTGTAAGAAGTCTTTGTAAACCGTGTAGGGTTCCTTGTCTATAAAAGGAGATCCCTAGGGTTAGAGAATGTACGTGTATTAGAAAAGTTGAATTCACTTCAAGGTTGTTAAACTCTAGCATTGTAAGAGTGCTCGTATAATCAATATATTGAAGTGTTTAGTGTGATATTCATTGTTCTTGTGTTCATCTTAAGTTATATAATATATTCCGCATATATATAAGTTTCTATTTAAGTCAGCTTCTATACTAGATCATTTGCTCAACTGGGATCAACAAGTGGTATCAGAGCTTGTGATCTAGAAGCTGTGATCGAGAAGAACTCANNTGAAAAGTGCTTTTGCACCACCAGGAAAGGAGCTATCCTTCATGAGTAAACCAGAAGAGATCATACCTAGTGAAGAAATCAATAATGTGTCTATTCAAACAACTAGGGTTGAAAATAAGTGGTCTGATGCACCCATCATTGAAGATTGGGTTTCAGATAGTGAGGATGAACAGACTGAGCCAACACAAAATGTTAAAAAGGAAGAAATTCCTAAAGTTAATATGGCTAGAGTTAAACAGGATAGGTTTCTGAAACCTGTGCTAGGTAATAATATGTCTAGAAAAGTGTTTGAATATAATGAAGTACCTAGACATCACATGGAGAGGTTCACTAACAGGCCTAGGGGTAATCAAAGGAATTTTAATAACCTAGTTTCACATAAATTAGGTAATGACTTTCAATTACAAAAGAAGGCATGTTATAGTTGTGGTAGCTTTGGGCATTTAATTGCAGACTGTAATGTCTACCAAAAACCTGTTTGGAACCAATATACAAGAGTGAATCATCAAAACTTTTCTAAAAGGACTCACTCTCCTTCCAAAAGACAAATGGTTCCAAGAGCAGTGTTATTGAGATCTGGTGTTACTAGATCAATTATAACTGCTCAACAAAACAGGCCTTTTCCTAATAAAACAACTGGTTCTAATTCTCAAGGAGCAGTAAAATCTGCTGCTAAGGCAAAAGACTCTGCTGCTGTTTCAAAAGCTGACTCTGCTGCCAAGGCAAAGAGCTCTACTGCTATTTCAAAATCTATAAAAGATACAGTTGTTGGAAACCATTTTTATGCTGTTAAGGCCTCAGCTTGCTGGACTTGGAAACCAAAATCAAATGCTTTATCTAAAGTTCCCAATACCAGCAGTGCATCAATGAACCTCACTAAGTATAATTATGTTGATGCATAGGGCAGATCCAAGCCAGTGATGGCTTGGGTCAAAAAGAGAAACTGATTTCTCTACTTTTCATGTGCAGGGCAATCTACAGGATGAGCTAAAAGACAAAGGAATTATTGATAGTGGTTGCTCTGGACATATGACAGGAGACATTTCCCACTTTGAGGATTTTGAGCTAATTGAAAATGGTGGAAGTGTTGCCTTTGGAAATGATGTCAATGGAGGAAAGATCATAGGTACTGGTACTATCAGAACAGGTAGTTTGGATTTTGAGAAGGTGCTCCTTGTGGATGGACTAAAGTTCAATCTCTTTAGTGTGTCACAAATTTGTGACAAAAGGAATTTTGTTCTTTTTACTGATACTGAATGTCTTATCCTTTCTCCAGACTTTAAGTTGCCAGATGACAAATTTGTGCTACTCAAAGTTCCTAGATCTGATAACATATACAGTGATCATATAAAGAACATAGTTCCCAAAAGAGCTTTAACTTGTCTACTTGCAAAAACCGCTTTTGATGAATCTAAACTATGGCACAGGAGACTTGGACATTTGAATTTCAAAACTATAAACAAATTGGTCAAGGGAAATCTTGTGAGAGGATTACCTTCTAAAGTTTTTGAAAATCATGAAACCTGTGTTGCCTGTCAAAAGGGTAAACAACACAGAGTATCTTTTAAGTCCAAAGTTGTTAATACCATCTCAAAGCCTTTACATTTGCTTCATATGGATCTATTTGGACCAGTTTATGTGAATAGTCTGAATAGGAAGCAATATTGCCTAGTTGTCACAGATGATTTTAGCAGGTTTACATGGGTATTCTTTCTAGCTTCTAAGGATGAAACCACTGAGATTCTTAAAGAATTCATCACTAGAATAGAAAACCTAGTTAATCATAAAGTTAAGATAATCAGATGTGATAATGGAACTGAATTTAAGAATTATGCAATGAATCAGTTCTGTGTGGGTAAGGGTATTTTAAGACAATACAGTGTTGCTAGAACTCCTCAACAAAATGGTGTTGCAGAGAGGAGAAATAGGACATTGATTGAGGCTGCTAGGACTATGTTGTCAGATTCTAAGTTACCTATACCTTTTTGGGCTGAAGCAGTGAACACTGCCTGCTTTGTTCAAAATAGGAGTAAGGTAGTTAAGCCTCACAATAAGACCCCTTATGAACTATTCCATGGTAAAAAGCCAATGATAGCTTTCTTTAGACCATTTGGGTGTCCTATTACCATCTTAAATACCAAAGACCAGTTAGGCAAGTTTGATGAGAAGGCTGATGAAGGTTACTTTGTTGGGTACTCTATAAATAGTAAAGCTTTCAGGGTGTTCAACAAGAGAACTAGATTTGTAGAGGAGAATTTGCATATTAACTTTGATGAGAATAAACCTAATATTGCAAAGACAGAACCTGAGTGGTTGTTTAATATTGATATGCTGACCAAAACCATGAATTATGAGCCAGTGATTGCAGGTGTAGATACTAACCATGATGCAGGTACACAAGAATATGTTTCTGCAGCTAAAGATGCAAAGAAGTCCACACCTCAAGAGGAGTTTGTTCTGGTTAATAAATGGAAGATTGGTTCTACTTCTACTCACACTCAGGATACTCCCAGCTCATAAGATGATCCTTCTCCCAAAGGAGATGGAGGGGGTTATATGCAATCATCTAGTGAAGCTCATGTGATTGATAAAAGTGACAACAAGGAAACTGCTCCCAGCAGCAGTTTATCTGATTCTGCTGCTAAAGCTGCAGACAACTCTGCTGCTAAAGCTGCAGACAACTCTGTTGCTATAACTACAGGCAACTCTGCTGCTGAGCAAAGTGCTTCTCCAGAGATACTTAAGTTTCCTTCAATGGGCACACAAGGAATATCCTTGGTTGATGAACACACTCAAGATGATCCAGAGATGCCTGGATTGACAGAAATCTATGAAGATACAGATGATGAAGCTCTTGAAGGTGAAATTTTTGGTGCTCAGACTGACTTCAACAACTTGGAACTCAATATTCCTGTCAGTCCTACAAAGACAACAAGAATTCATATAAATCATCCAAAGGAGAATATATTGGGTGATCCATCATCTAGTGTTCAAACAAGGAGGGTGACTAAGGAAATACTACACAAAGGTTTCTTTGCTAGATCTCTACATCAAAGAAATAGTCATAAAGATCTGAAAAATTGCCTTTTTGCTTGTTTTCTATCACAAATAGAACCCAAGAATGTATATAAAGCCTTACAAGAATCAAGTTGGTTGGAAGCTATGCAGGAGGAACTTCTACAATTCAGATTACAAGAAGTTTGGACCTTGGTTGATCTACCTAATAGAAAGAGGGCTATTGGAACAAAATGGGTTTTCAGATGCAAAAGAGATGAAAGAGGCATTGTGGTCAGAAACAAAGCAAGATTAGTTGCTCAAGGATACACACAACAAGAAGGCATGATTATGATGAAGTATATGCACCTGTGGCAAGGATTGAGGCCATTAGACTGTTTTTGGCATTTGCTTCATATAAAAATTTTGTAGTGTATCAAATGGATGTGAAAGGTGCTTTTCTGTATGGGGAAATCAAAGAGGAGGTTTATGTTTCACAACCACCTGGTTTTGAAGATCCAAATTTCCCTGAAAGAGTATATAGAGTTGATAAAGCACTGTATGGTTTGCATCAAGCTCCCAGGGCATGGTATGAAAAGTTGTCCACCTATCTTTTAGACTGTGTTTACACTAAGGGTAGGATTGATAAGACTTTGTTCATTAAAAAGACTAAAGATGATATTCTGCTAGTTCAAGTCTATGTTGATGACATCATTTTTGGTTCTACAAGCAAGGCTATGTGTGAGGAGTTTGAGATAATAATGAAAGTTAAGTTTTCTATGAGTTCTATGGGAGAACTTACTTTCTTTTTGGGATTACAAGTGAAACAAAAGGAAGATGGCATATTTATTCACCAATAGAAATATGTGTCTGATATTTTTAAGAAGTTTGGATTCACAGATGCCAAGCCTGCAAAGACTACTATGGAGAAAGACAAACCATTGCTCAAAGATGAAGAAGGAAGAGATGTGGATGTTCATGTGTACAGATCAATGATTGGTTCATTGATGTATCTTACAGCATCAAGACCAGATATTATGTTCTCTGTTTGTGCATGTGCAAGATTTCAAGTTACTCCTAAAGAATCACATCTAAATGCAGTCAAGAGAATCTTTAGATACTTAAAGCATCAACCAAAATTGGGGCTTTGGTATCCTAAGAATTCACCTTTTGAGTTAGAGGCTTACTCTGACAGTGATTATGCTGGGTGTTGCTTGGATAGAAAATCCACAACAGGAGGATGTCAATATCTTGGAAATAGGCTGGTGTCATGGCAATGCAAGAAACAAACTGTGGTGGCAAACTCTTCAACAGAAGCTGAATATGTAGCTGCTTCTAGTTGCTGTGGTCAAGTGCTTTGGATGCAAAATCAATTGCTGGACTATGGGTACAACTTTTTGAACACCAAAATACACATAGACAATAACAGTACTTTGTGCATTGTTAAAAATCCTGTTTTTCACTCTAAAACAAAACATATTGAGATAAGACATCATTTTATTAGAGATTGCTATGAAAAGAAGTTGATTCAAATTGTTAAAGTTCATACTGATAACAATGTTGCAGATCTACTTACTAAACATTTTGATGTGGGTAGGTTTCAGTATTTAATTGCAAGTATTGGTATGATCAATCTTTAGAAAAACTTATCTCTATGTGTTCTTGTTAAGTTTTGTAAAAGGATTTGTACTGTTATTGTTCTAAATAAGTTTGTTGTATATTGCCCTGTGTGAATCTGCTGCTAAAGTCTACTCTGCTGCTAGTGGTTACTCTGCTGCTGAGTTAGATTTTGCAATATTGGACTTGTTTGTTTTGTGTTGTTGGACTAATCTTTTGCAGGTTAAGGTTAACATGGATATATTTGCTGAATGTACAAGAAAGTAATTAAACATTAAAGTCAAGTTTATTCCATGGATAAAAGATGCAGATTACAAAGAAAAGTTCATTCAAAACACAAAAGGATCTACATCACATGATTTCTACTAAGAAGACTACTTCATGGGTCCTTTTCCTTTGTCCTTGGGATCTGGCATCTTCTTGTGCACTCCCCTGGCTTGCATTTTCTCATCCCACAACCTTGGAGCAGCAAGCCCCAACACAACCTTAAGGGGAGGCTTTCTTGTTGATTTGGAGGACTCAGGAACAGGCACAACAGGCAAAGGAGGCATCTTTGACAAAGCTGCTTGCAGGGCCTGAGTAAGAGCATTGGGAAGCTTCTCTGCAAGATTAGCCGTGTCTTTTTCATGAGGAACCCTATATGGTCCCTCACCCCTTGAAGTACCTTCACCTCTTTGTCTGGTAGGTGCTCTGTAGTCCCTATGCCATGGAAGATAAGCAGCATTGATGTCATGTTTAAATTTTCGAGCTTGCTCCTTGGTTCTGATTAATCTACGGGGAGGACGGTATGGTGGCAAGTATGGTGGCATTGGCATGATGTTGTTTGGTGTGTCAAACTCTGAGTCGGATGAATCAGAAGAGTCTGATGAGATGTTGATAATTTCTCTCTTTGGTGCCATGAGAAATTTTGGATCAGATTGATTTTTGATGAAAAAGATTGTGTGATTTGATATGAGAAGATAATAAGGGTTTGATTTGTTTCATAATTGGAAGTGATCGGCTTTTCCTTTTATAAAGAATCAAAATTGGGGAAAAATTAATGCATAGTGGGTGATTAGCATTAATTATGGTTAATATTGTGGAAAGTTTGACTTTTGACCAAGGAGTTTCCAGATATAGTCAACTCTGCTGCTAGACAAAACCACTCTGCTGCTAGTTATTTAACTCTGCTGCTGTTGGTGCTGCTACTTAGGGTTCTGCTGCTCGGTTTAAAAGTGGAAGGTCGATTATGTAACTTACCAAATCAAGTTAAAAACCTAATTGATTCTCACAATCAGTTTTTTTGCAATATAACTATTCATAACCATTCCATTACAACCACAATCACAAATCCCCAAATTTACAAACCTATCGCTCATGGAGATTACACGCACTTGGGCTAGTGAACATAACAATATTGCACTTCTTGATGCAAACTCAGTACCAAATGAGTTCACAGAGATGGTAAATTTTCTTAATGCTAGTTCAATTAAGTATGCTTTAACAGTCAACCCAACAATCTACCAATCCTATATCAAACAATTTTAGGTGACTGCTAAGATCAAGACTCACAAGGGTGAAAATTATATTGTTGCTATGGTGGATGATCAAAAGGTGTTTGTGAGTGAATCCATTATTAGGGATACTCTTCTTTTTAATGATGAGGGTGCTCCTAAGGTTATGGTGAAAGCTGATCTGTTTGCTGGGTTACAAACTTTGGGATATGAGAGGAAAAACAATGGCTTAAAATTTCAAAAAGGTCTTCTCTGTTCTCATTATAAATTTTTGGTACATACTCTCTTACACTGTTTGAGTTCTAAAACCTCTGGGTGGAATGAGTTCAGTGCACCCATAGCTTCTGCTATGGTGTGTCTGTGCAAAGGAGACCCTTTCAATTTTTCAAACTTGATTTTAGAGGGTATGTTTAAATCACTGAGGGAGGGGGGAACTTATTTAATTTATCCTAGATTCATTCAATTGATTGTTGAAAACAAAATCAAAAAGGTCAGAACACATAGGGCTATCTGTGAGGCTGTACCTTTGGTACCTAAAATGTTTGCATTTTTACTTAAAGATGGAAAAGGTTTTTCTGGCAAAGTTACACCACTGTTACCTTATATGGTGGAACTTGTGCAAAACAATCAGGATGAAGGATCAGAAAACGCCACTGAATCCCAACACACATCCACTTTTGAAGATTCAAATGAGGTTTCATCCCCTAACACTGAAAAGACCTAAACACATAGGACAACCTCAAAGGACACTGAGCATTCTCAGGCTAGTGTCAGGATGGAAACACAACATGAGACTGTCTTAGGTGATGGAGAAGGCAGATTGGAAAGGGCTAACACTACTGCTACTAGCTTAGAAGCAGAGCAGGGCAGTGTTAACATCAATAAGACCCAATCCAAGGCAACATCTAGTGATAAAGGTTCTTCTGAACCTGAATCCAGTGATGGAAACCCTAGCCAAATGGAAAATATAGGGGGTTCAGGTGATCAAACTAGGTTTGATACTGAGCAAAAGTCCAATGATTCACCTCTCAGGGAAGGTAACACATCACGAAGTGATAAAGACAGATCAGTGACTAAGGAATTGATGGATGATACTGTACAAAATGACAATGTCCATGATTCACCTCTCAGACCAGGTAATACAGGTCGAAGTGATGAGACTAGACTGAAACAATTTAATGAATTGATGGAAAAATGTACCACTTTGGAAACCAGATGCACCAAGTTGGAGGTTACTGTTTCTGTACAAGCCAAGCTAATCACTAAGATGCAGAAACAAATGAAGCTGCTGTTGAAATTGAAGAAATCAAGATCTTCAACCTTCAAGCTATTTAAGAAAGTGGGACCTTCAAAGCACATAGGATCCTCTTCTCTACCTACTGATATGGAAGTGGATGCTTCCAAACAGGGGAGGAATGATTTGGAGAAAACAGGGGAGGATGAAATTTTGGAAGAAAATGTTGCTGATGATGGTCTTGATATGGAGATTGATAGTGGTGGTGATGGTGAAAATGTTGAAAATTATATGGTTGCTGACAGAGAAGGGCCTGAGGCTGTGTTGGAGAAGATTGTGGAAACTTCAGGGTCTGTAGTAGATAAACTCAAAAACTTTTAAGACATCATTTTATTAGAGATTGCTATGAAAAGAAGTTGACTCAAATTGTTAAAGTTCATACTGATAACAATGTTGCAGATCTACTTACTAAACATTTTGATGTGGGTAGGTTTCAATATTTAATTGCAAGTATTGGTATGATCAATCTTTAGAAAAACTTATCTCTATGTGTTCTTGTTAAGTTTTGTAAAAGGATTTGTACTGTTATTGTTCTAAATAAGTTTGTTGTATATTGCCCTATGTGAATCTGCTGCTAAGATCTACTCTGCTGCTGGTAACTCTACTGCTAAGTTAGATCTTACCATTTTGGACTTGCTTGTTTTGTGTGGTTGGACTAATCTTTTGCAGGTTAAGGTTAACATGGATGTATTTGCTGTATGTACAAGAAAGCAATTAAACTTAAAAGTCAAGTTTATTCCATGGATAAAGGATGAAGATTACAAAGAAAAGTTCATTCAAATTACAAAAGGAAAAACAAGATTTTTACTATGAAGACTACTCCACGGGTCCTTTTCCTTTGTCCTTGGGATCTGGCATTTTCTTGTGTACTCCCCTGGCTTGCATCTTCTCATCCCACAACCTTGGACAGGCAAGCCCCAACACAACCTTGAGGGGAGGCTTTCTTGTTGATGTGATGGACTCAGGAACAGGAACAACAGGCAAAGGAGGCATCTTTGACAAAGCTGATTGCAGGGCTTGTGTAAGAGCATTGGGAAGCTTCTCTGCAAGATTAGCAGTGTCTTCTTTATGAGGAACCCTAGATGGTCCCTCACCCCTTGAAGTACCTTCACCTCTTTGTCTGGTAGGTGCTCTGTAGTCCCTATGCAATGGAAGATATGCAGCATTGATGTCATGTTTAAATTTTCGAGCTTGCTCCTTGGTTCTGATTAATCTACGGGGAGGACGGTATGGTGGCAAGTATGGTGGCATTGGCATGATGTTGTTTGGTGTGTCAAACTCTGAGTCGGATGAATCAGAAGAGTCTGATGAGATGTTGATAATTTCTCTCTTTGGTGCCATGAGAAATTTTGGATGAGATTGATTTTTGATGAAAAAGATTGTGTGATTTGATATGAGAAGATAATAAGGGTTTGATTTGTTTCATAATTGGAAGTGATCGGCTTTTCCTTTTATAAAGAATCAAAATTGGGGAAAAATTAATGCGTAGTGGGTGATTAGCATTAATTATGGTTAATATTGTGGAAAGTTTGACTTTTGACCAAGGAGTTTCCAGATATAGTCAACTCTGCTGCTAGACAAAACCACTCTGCTGCTAGTTATATAACTCTGCTGCTGTTGGTGCTGCTACTTAGGGTTCTGCTGCTCGGTTTAAAAGTGGAAGGGCGGTTATGTAACTTACCAAATCAAGTTAAAAACCTAATTGATTCTCACAATCAGTTTTTTTGCAATATAACCGTTCATAACCATTCCATTACAACCACATTCACAAATCCCCAAATTCACAAACCTATCGCTCATGGAGATTACACGCACTTGGGCTAGTGAACATAACAATATTGCACTTCTTGATGCAAACTCGGTACCAAATGAGTTCACAGAGATGGTAAATTTTCTTAATGCTAGTTCAATTAAGTATGCTTTAACAGTCAACCCAACAATCTACCAATCCTATATCAAACAATTTTGGGTGACTGCTAAGATCAAGACTCACAAGGGTGAAAATTATATTGTTGCTATGGTGGATGATCAAAATGTGTTTGTGAGTGAATCCATTATTAGGGATACTCTTCTTTTTAATGACGAGGGTGCTCCTAAGGTTCTGGTGAAAGCTGATCTGTTTGCTGGGTTACAAACTTTGGGATATGAGAGGAAAAACAATGGCTTAAAATTTCAAAAAGGTCTTCTCTGTTCTCATTATAAATTTTTGGTACATACTCCCTTACACTGTTTGAGTTCTAAAACCTCTGGGTGGAATGAGTTCAGTGCACCTATAGCTTCTGCTGTGGTGTGTCTGTGCAAAGGAGACCCTTTCAATTTTTCAAACTTGATTTTAGAGGGTATGTTTAAATCACTGAGGGAGGGGGGAACTTATTTACTTTATCCTAGATTCATTCAATTGATTGTTGAAAACAAAATCAAAAAGGTCAGAACACATAGGGCTATCTATGAGGCTGTACCTTTGGTACCTAAAATGTTTGCATTTTTACTTAAAGATGGAAAAGGTTTTTCTGGCAAAGTTACACCACTGTTACCTTATATGATGGAAATTGTGCAAAACAATCAGGATGAAGGATCAGATAACCCCACTGAATCCCAACACACATCCACTTTTGAAGATTCAAATGAGGTTTCATCCCCTAACACTGAAAAGACCCAAACACATAGGACAACCTCAAAGGACACTGAGCATTCTCAGGCTAGTGTCAGGATGAAAACACAACATGAGACTGTCTTAGGTGATGGAGAAGGCAGATTGGAAAGGGCTAACACTACTGCTACTAGCTTAGAAGCAGAGCAGGATAGTGTTAACATCAATAAGACCCAATCCAAGGCAACATCTAGTGATAAAGGTTCTTCTGAACCTGAATCCAGTGATGGAAACCCTAGCCAAATGGAAAATATAGGGGGTTCAAGTGATCAAACTAGGTTTGATACTGAGCAAAAGTCCAATGATTCACCTCTCAGGGAAGGTAACACATCCCGAAGTGATAAGGACAGATCAGTGACTAAGGAATTGATGGATGATACTGTACAAAATGACAATGTACATGATTCACCTCTCAGACCAGGTAATACAGGTCGAAGTGATGAGACTAGACTTAACAATTTAATGAATTGATGGAAAAATGTACCACTTTGGAAACCAGATGCACCAAGTTGGAGGTTACTGTTTCTGCACAAGCCAAGCTAATCACTAAGATGCAGAAACAGATGAAGCTGCTGTTGAAATTGAAGAAATCAAGATCTTCAACCTTCAAGCTATTTAAGAAAGTGGGACCTTCAAAGCACATAGGATCCTCTTCTCTACCTACTGATATGGAAGTGGATGCTTCCAAACAGGGGAGGAATGATTTGGAGAAAACAGGGGAGGATGAAATTTTGGAAGAAAATGTTGCTGATGATGGTCTTGTATTGGGTGATGATATGGAGATTGATAGTGGTGGTGATGGTGAAAATGTTGAAAATTATGTGGTTGCTGACAGAGAAGGGCATGAGGCTGTATTGGAGAAGATTGTGGAAACTTCAGAGTCTGTAGTGGATAAACTCAAAAACTTGGAACCTGAACAACTTGTGAAGGCTACAGAGTTGATGAGTGGGGCTTTAAAGGATTTTGGTGATACTGTGATTCAATCTGCTGCTGGTAACTCTGCTGCTCCAGAATCTGCTGCTGGTAACTCTGCTGCTCCAGAAACTGCTGCTCCTAGTGTTGTTGATCAGAGTGTAGTAAATGAAGAAACTGTTACTGAGCACTCTGCTGCTCATGAACATGTTGTTGAACACTCTGCTGCTGATAAAGACAATATTGCTGATTCTACTGCTAAACCAAAAGATGACTCTGCAGATGCACAAGGATCTGCTATTGGCTCTAGTGACAAAGCTGCTGCTGAGGCAATGATTGAATTAGCAAAGACAACAGACCAACAACAACAATCACAACCACAACCACCTACAGAGATCCCTACAACACAACCAACATCATTCACTCAACCTATTCATGTTTCTAAGTTACCAACAAAGGGGGTGTCTATCAGAGAACCTTCTGCTCCTATCAAGAAAGCAAAGTCTATAGCTTCAAGTTCTGACAAAGGTAAAGGAAAGATGGAAGAGAAACCTGAAGTTGATTCAAGTGATGAAGAAGTGGATTATTCTCAGATTCCACCTGAATTTTGGCCTAAGGATATGCTTGAGAAACTTGATAGAGGAGAAGCTTTAAAACTTCAACAACAAGAATACTTAGAGCTTGAGGAAGCAGAAAGACTTCAAGCTGAAAAGGTTGCAAATGATCTTAAAGCTTATGAAGCATGGGAGGATGTTTTGATTAAGACTGAGGTTGACATTGAGTTTAGTAAGCTGGTGAAGATTGAGGAGCAAGAAGTTCCTACTTTTGATGTCAAAGCTTGGTTAAACACTGTTACTGATAAGAAGAGGAAGGAAGTTGCTGCTGCTAGAAAGAAGAAAAAGATTCTCAAAGGGCCAACACCTTTACAGCAAAGAAGAAATAAGGAGAAATATCTTAACAAAGTTAAGAAATTTAAAATGGCTGTTCTAAGGGAAAAGACTGACTCTCAAATTGATGAAATGTATCACCATGCCAGAACTGAGTGTGATAGGATCATTGCTATAGGTTCTAAAGAAGATGAAGAGATTATAGCTGAAATGAACAGAAAACTCAGAGGTGATAAATCTACTGGTGAGCCTAAGAAGATTAAAGAGGTTGAGAGTGCTGCTAAGCCTAATGATGCAGAACAAGAGAAGAATACATCTAACATCAAACCTGTTCTCTCTGATGAAAGCAAGAAGAGAGGAACTATTCAGAAAACATTTGCAAGGAAAAAGAGAAAGGTTGATGGTGCTGGTGGTTCTGGACTGAATAAGGGAGAAAGTACTGGAGATGAGGCTGACAGGCAAAGAGTGATGACTCTTACTTTTCTTTCACCACACAAAGAACCAGATCTCTTAAATCCTACACCTCTAGATGTTAAACATCCAATTGTATCATACATAGTGGGACTTAGGGATTATGGAAGCAAGAAAAGAATTATGTGGGCTTTTGAAAGAACTAATGGTACATGGACTCACTTTCTATCATTTGAGCACATGATGTACCATATGGATAGAAGTGATGTATGTGATCTCTGGAGGCTTTATAAAGAGAAGTATGGAGCAGCAAGACCAGAAGATGGAAATGAGTTGATAAACTATTATAGGTTAAAGCTTATGTTTGAACCTAATGATGCTGATTTTGAATGGAAAGCACTCAAGTCTGGAAATGTTCAAAAATGGTATTTGTATCAGTCTTTTGGTGTTCATTCTTTGACAGTTGGAGGGACAGTCATCTTCATGCTTGCTGAGAAGAATTATCCAGTGCTTAACAATCACACAACATTCATTTTCCAGATGTTGAAGCCTAAGATGCTTCATTTGCAGTATGAGTTTGATGAACAGGCTTATAACTTGGTCACCAAATATGAGAAGATACTTGTTGATAGTGGTGAAGTTAAGGGATAAGTGTTTGGAAGCATCCTCTTGGTGGTTATTCGTGCTTATAAGAAACTTGATGATTTAGGAGGTAAATATCAAGTTTAGGGGAGGATTGTTGGGTTTTAAGTAACTCTGCTTCTATTAATATCAATCTGCTGCTGACTGACTCTGCTGCTGGAATTGTGACTCTGCTGCTCATATCTGCTCAGAGTTAATTATAGTATTGAATCATGTATTTATGTTAATGATTGTATTAAATATTCTATAGGTTTAGAATATCGTTTGTGTGTGTAAGAAGTCTTTGTAAACCGTGTAGGGTTCCTTGTCTATAAAAGGAGATCCCTAGGGTTAGAGAATGTACGTGTATTAGAAAAGTTGAATTCACTTCAAGGTTGTTAAACCATAGCATTGTAAGAGTGCTCGTATAATCAATATATTGAAGTGTTTAGTGTGATATTCATTGTTCTTGTGTTCATCTTAAGTTATATAATATATTCCGCATATTATATAAGTTTCTATTCAAGTCAGCTTCTATACTAGATCGTTTGCTCAACTGGGATCAACATTGAGAATATCAGAAATGACAGCATCTGAGTTAGTTGACATGATCCGTTCATTGATCAGTTGGGTATCGGACATAGCAGCTTGTATATCATCATTTGAGGCCGTAGTTGTCATGGTGTAGTCTTAAGCGGGATTTTACAACTCGAGACTTAAACCGAGAAATAGATTCTTTCTCGGGATTTTACGAAAGTCACCAGAGAAAACCGAAAGACGTAGTAGGCGAAATAGGCTTAGAATGAGAGCTCAAATAAGTCACAATTTGTGCTGAGAATCAAGTCGAGACAAGTCAAGTAACAATATATTCGATTGTGATAAGTCAAGCCGTAAGAATTAACTCACAACGTCAAATCACACTCAAATTAATCGAAACGACTTAAGTTACAACAATTCCCGAAACACAAGTAGTCAACAAATCAAAGTAATCTCACAATGAGCAAATCGCTAAAAACCACCACAAGTCCAAAAGTTAATCGCTGAATAAGAAACTAATCGCTATCCGAGGATAATCGCTGGCCCAAAGTTAATCGCTGACCCAAAGTTAATCGCTGACCTAAAGTAATCGCTGACCCCAAAGTTAATCGCTGGAAGAGGTAATCGCTAAATGCAGCCAATCGCTAAAAAGCTAATCGCTGAATTTAGTTAAACGCTTATCTGGACTTAATCGCTGTTGAGAGATAATCGCTGAACAGATCTAATCGCTAAACACAGCAAATCGCTAGAAAGCAAATCGCTGGTGTTTAGTTAATCGCTAACCACAAGAAGACAGATAGTACTAATCGCTATTCAGAAAAATCCAAACCAGTCGCTATCCAGCGATTTGTCTGGTTGTCCAAATATAGTAATCCCACTTAATCTCTAAAACTTAATCGCTATCCAGTCGTACTTAATCGCTACCAAGAACACCAAACAGAAGACTTAATCGCTATGAGGAAAAACGCCTAAAAATCTTCACACCACAAAACCAATGAAGGATATGACTATTCCAACTCAAGAACTATGTAACTATAACACTACTAAGCACGAATGTACAACCATAACACATCATATTACACTACAAAGATCAAACCAAGGTGTTATTCAAGAAAAAACTATTCTAACCAAGAACAACCACAAAAACCAACCAAAATCCGTGAATCCAAGGCCCTAAGATGAAACCTAGGCTCTTGATACCAATTGTAGGATACACTATATCATAATACACGTATGGTCTTTGTGGTTATATGGATCGAATGGTATAGAGAGTTAGAGAGAGAAAGAGAGATGTAGGGAGCCTTTTAGAGAGAGAAAGAACAAGAGCATATGATTTGATGCGCGGGATTGCAACCACGCACTAGGGTTTTACCTCTAAAGGGATCTTGAGAAGCTTGCAATCCCCACCAGGAAGTGTACCTGACCGATGTAGTATAGTGTAGTGGCAAGTACCGGGGGATTGATCGTTCTCTGCGGGAATAGTGTCGTTAGGATTGAAAAGCTACTCTAATAGGTCTAGGGGTGAGGGAAGATTCTTTTTGTATTTTTATATTTTATGGAAAGCAAGTAAAAATCACGGGTTTTGGAAAAGTGGGCGGAATTAGTTGCTAGTCAACTAACCCAAATAACTACAATGCAAATAAAATAAAATAACGAAAAAGTAAATGGTTGTGAAAACTATAATGGAGAGAAGTGTATTTACTTAGACTTCATTACTCCCTAACTATCTTTTACTGATTGATTAGTGTGTATTAATTGCGTGGATGACGGATTGTATTCCTTAATACCATTCGTAGGGGTGTGTATGGACTTCCCCTAACTCTATGAGATCCTACTTCACTCCTATGTCGATCCGGCTAAGAAGCTCCTAACATGGGATCACTAGAATTCACTCATGCATTATATACAATCAAAATAACCTTAGTACACCTTGGTTCATGTTTCTTAAGACGTTCAAGCATGTTACCAACCGAAAGTCTGCCAGTTTTCTTAAGCCTAACATCGATAATCACCCATCCAATACAATTAATAACACACCATTCAATCAATAATTAATAGTTAGGTTTCATTAGATCTAAGGAAACACAAAGAAAATCTAGCCTAGCATGTTAAACAAAAGACAAGAACAAGATAGAATCAAACAACACATAGACATATTGAATGATTAATTGATTACTTATTTTCAATGTAACATGAGAGATCCAAGGGTATAAAACCCTTAAAAAAGCTGCAAAAATCGTCTAGGGTTTCTCTCTAAAAAGTTCCACACGAATGACTAAAAATTATGCGAATATATATAGAAAAACAGATCTGACGGCGTCACGTTATTAAAAGTTCCACACGAATGACTAAAAATTATGCGAATATATATAGAAAAATAGATCTGACGGCATCACGTTATGTGCTTGACGCTGTCACCTCGCCGTGGTTAGGGTTTCTTGATAGCCTTCTTGACGCCGTCCCCCTTTAATCTCCAAAATTGTGCTCTGGCCCATCAAGGCCTGACGCCGTCAGATAGGGTCTTGATGCCGTCTGGGTACTGTTCCAGCAGATTTTTGACACTTTGTCGAATTCTTCACCCCCCTAAAATGCTTCCTTTTCCAGAATTTCTCTCCAAAGTACCTAAAATGACAAAAAGAACGATTTAGGGCGATATTTGATCAAATAAATACGATTTAGGGCTTAAATGACCCGCGAAGAGCGGTACACTTTTCGCCTCATCATGATTACTAAATGAAAAGGTCCAACCATTCCCTTGTGTGGGAAGGGCTATTTATAGTACATGATGGATGAATGCCTCTACTAGGCTGTGGAGCGGGCTGACAGAGGGTAAAAGACCTGACCCGACACCACGAATACTAACTAATACTAAACTACGTTTTAACTAATATATTAAATACTACGAGCTACATAATGCTTAACAATACTTGGGGTGACCGAATCTTCAATCAAAAAAACGTATTCCTAACAGACAGACTCGACACAAAACAGAAAACAGATAAAAATTTCCGGGTTGTCTCCCGGTCAGCACTTATCTTTATTCCAGAGTCTTCAAGTTAGACTCACGTTTATCTCCTATTTAATCCTTGCAACGTGCCATCCTTCTTCCTTCATACGAAAGATGTTTCCATATAGTTCTGCAACATTCTCTTCAGATCGGTCTAATCTGATATGTTCTTTGACTTTTGTTGCAACATATTCTTCATGTGGTCCCAAAGAGTATTTGACGACTTCAAATATTTCAAAAATTATTATTGGTTGCTCATTATAAGGGATCCCAAGTAGTCGACATTTTCGCTTGATGAATTCGTCCTCATCTTTATCAATAAATCTAGAATAATTATCCGTACGTAAATAGTCATCAAGTTCTTCAATTAATTTCCTTTGTGAATCTTCGTTGTCATCATCGGGATAATAGTTTGCTAAATTGATTGATTGATAATAATCTTGGATCTCGTCCCACTTCCTTTTCAATTCCCATTGTAGTCGTCGATTAAGCCTTGTGTAGTCATCAAATTCTCTATGCACCCATTCCCAGAAAGTAGTGTTTGATGCTCCCTTTAGATTCTTTAAGTATTCAATTCTCGCTTTTTCTTGCAAAGCTTCTGCTCTACGTGGGGTGTCTTCAACTTTATCATAACAATCATAGTCTTCAAAGTAAATATCGTTGCCAATCCTTCTCATCCCGATTATGCTTCCCCCATTACAGGTTCCATCATTCTTCCAGTCACAGGTTGGCCATTCACTACTTCCATTCTTGAAGCTGAAGGGTTTACAGTTGTGAGTGATATGCCCATATTGCCATGGTTTTTCCTGAACCCATGGTACTTGATCATTCCATTCATAGTACCAGGTGTTTTTGAATTCTTCATAAGTTTTGAATCCTGGAAGATCTCCTATGAGCACATCATCATCGATTTGAAGAAAGTAATTGAATTCTTTGAATTGTCTGCATAAGGATGTCTCATAATGAAACAAATCATCATTAATGCTAAATAGTTCCATGATGCCTTCTTTAATAGTGGATTCATTACACGATGAATCGTTGTTTGTTTCAACTTCTTCATCTTCCCCTCTCATCCAATATACCCATAGTACATTCTTAGTAGCTCGATCCATGGTTTTATGGTTGTTGAATTTACTAGCTAACCAATCCGAAAAATCAGCATTGTTTGGATCGAAATTAACGTCAAAGCTAGTACTACCAATCATTTTCTTCTTTATTTCCATGAACTCATTGAATTGCTCTTTAAAACTTCTTGTAAGCCATGAAGTCACTATACGTTTAACTTCATTCATGGGTGCAAATTCCGGATCTCCATATTTAAGTTCATGCCATTCTTCCAAAGAGATATCCATCAACCTTATTAACTTCTTATGAAACAGAACCTCCGATTCAGCATAAATCCTTTCATCATCCAGGTTGCTTTTGTCCAACCCCCAATACTGTTCGGAATAAGGCATATAAGAAGGTTGCATAGGTTGTACGTCACAGCTTTGGTTGCTTGATTTGGTTATTGCATTGGTCGAGCTCATGTATTCGATTTGAAACCTCCCCTCTTTCTCTTCGATAGTAGTCCAGACTAGCCCCTTGGATTCAATGATCGGCCATAAAAGGAGCAATTCATCCTCTGTGTAGCTTATTAGTGAGTTGTAAGTGAACAAATCATTCCCCATGCAGCTCAAGCGTTTGAATTCCATAAATGTTGTTTCGAGAGGAATTTCCTAGGAAAATAGATCAGTACCGATGGCGAGTATATTGAAGTCAATATTGCCACAATCCTCAGATGTGCAATCGGGCATGGAGGTTCGAGATCGGGACTTGAGCAGAAGATCTATTGTTGGTAGTTCGAGAGCAATAGCACCAAGATCATCAAGTGAATCTGAAAGTAGTGGTTCTTCCTTCAATTCTGAGCTTTTAGTATCGCATATTGCTCGGAACTTGCTCAAGTTAACTTCATAATTATCATACTCGTCATCACTTTCCAAAGTCAATAGGTTCTTGGTGCCAGACTTCTCACACTGCTTACTTACATCCTTCTCCATAGCAAGATAATTATCCATTGTTAAACCTTCCATAGTAGCACCTGTCATCACAGGTAAAATCGTCAGTAGGATTTGTTCACTGGAAGAGAAATTAATGTATTAGAAAACTGAATGCGAAAAATAAAAGTTCCTGATATCTGCAGACGATGCACCGTATCCTTGAAAAGGGATACGCCGTATCTTATAACGTTAAAATTAGACCAGACTTTTATTTTTGAAAATAGATACGCCGCTTTTAAATTAGAATGCGCCGTACCTGTCAATTATAAAAAAATCAATTATATTTATAAAAATTAAATGCGCCGTATTAGCAGAAGCTAATGCGCCGTATTTTCGTTATGATTCAAAATACAAGATTTTTGATTTAGTAGATGCGCCGTATCGATAAAAATCGATGCGTCGCTTCTGTTTAATAATTCGAAAACTGTTTTTAATTTTAAATATTAAATACGCCGTATCTGTCAAAACAGATGCGTCGCATGGCGTTAGGGTTTCGAAAAATTCTTTATTAAAAACAGAATACGCCATATCTTGGGGAAAGATACGTCGTACTCGAGTTATTAAACGCGTTGTATTTTATAAAATTAAAACGCAATACGCCGCATCCGATAAACAGATGCGCCGTATCGTTTGTATCTGCACAGTACAACGTCAGTAGGTACAAGGAAAAGAAAATAAAAATAAAAATAAAAATAAAAAGAAAAATAAAATAAAATTACAGAAAATAAAACACACAAAAACAGTAAATATGAAAATTATATAATGAATGCAAATTATCTAATATACAACAAGTTAGGGGTTAGTGTCTAAAAACCTAATAAAAAGAAAAACTAATTAAAATACTAATCAATTTAACAGATAATAAAAATTCACTCCCCGGCAGCGGCGCCAAAAACTTGATGCGCGTGATGTGTCGTTGCGGTTTAGCAGTTTAATGCCTACTCAAGTTTTACATTTATATTTAGCCGACTTATCAATAACACACACACATAACGAGCAGTGTACCCGGTCAGTTTGCATATAATGGTAAGCAGAGTGTCGATCACTAAGAGTGGAACGTATTATCTAATTATCCTAATCACTATTTTAATATTAAGTTAGCTTTACAGTCTAATCTAATGATAGGGGGTTCAGCCTGAGAGACTGCCACGGTTTGGTTATCTAATTAAACAGTAAATACTAAAGAGAACAAATCAGCGAATAGCATACACGTACACAGATAGATAGTAGAGACAATAAGAAGACCTGTCCTGATAATTAAGATAGCTTGTCACTTGTTTTATTGCTAGTTTTATATGAAGTGTATAAAATTAATCCATACTCGTTGGCTATTATATCGGCGCGTAAACCCTTAATGATTACTTATGAATATCCTACTCATCCAAAGACATCAAAGTAAGTAGGCGAGGAAGGAGTATGGCGGCTCAGCAGTGCTCAGGTAGACACAGAGGTAATCAATGCACTAATATAAGGAAACCAAAGACATCAAACATATAAACTTTAATCGATGGGAAAGCAATTTTAAGGCGGGCATTTGATTATTGCGTACTCACAAACTACCGGCTATCAATCCTGATGGATTCAAAGCTTACTATTACAATAAAACAAAACTACTTAATGAATTAAATACATGCAGGACCTTCTTACAGCTCTAAGATCTTCGTTTGGGGTGTGTCTTGTGTTGCTNCAAATAGGGATCAACGATGCAACAAAAAAAAGATAGGGACTCAGAGTGAAATTTACCCTAAACCACAGGGACGAACCATGTAATTTACTCAAAATAAAACCAAGAACACAAAAATAAATAACCACTTTCTTCACTATGTCATCCCTTACTTTGCCCTTCCCATCCCATCCCTTTCCATTTTTTAAAATTTAGACTTGAAAACAGAGCATAATAGATCACATTTGCCTTTCCTTTCTCTTTGAAATCCGTGGCCTTATAGGAAAGATGAGATGTGTATTATTTACTTATTAATTACGGGTTGCCTAATTGCATACCCATACAATTGTCATTGTGTGTTAGGTTTTTTAGCATTTTTTGAAGCATAATGTTTTGGTTAGTATATGGCTCTGATTTGTAGAAATGTTATTTACACGTTACGAACGATGATTTATTTGTAAGTTGTTGTGCACTAATAGAAACATGAGTTTTTCGACATATCCCTTGTTTTGGTATTAGTAGTATGGTTTCAAGTTGGCGTTTTAGGATGTTTGATCAATTACACCATTCTTTGGGTGTCAATTTATGTATCATCGTATTTCTATTTTGTCATCGTTGATCTTTGTTGTACAACAAACCACTTAAATTTTGTTGTTATGATTGGCTCGGCAACTCATTTAGCTCTATATTTGTATAAGAGTTTGGCGGGTTTGTTGTATACGACAAACTTGAAATTTGCTTGTGTTACCATGTTAGGTGATGTTATGGTATCACAACGGTTCAGTCACTGACAAGATCCTACTTTCTCGCCGGCTTAAGTTTGTATGAGTATCACCTTGTCATTTACGAGAATTATTGTGGAAATGGTTCACGAGAAGTTTTATGCAGTCACATTGGAGAACGTGTTGACCGCGGTTGTCGCATATTGTTTGGTCATTGTTATATGGGGAACAATATGGTCCAGGTACTTGTTTCATGTGTGAAATAGAACTTGCAATTTAAACCAACTAGTGAAATTACACTTATTTTTTT
>LBNU01035642.1:36651-51087 GCA_014162995.1 Artemisia annua
AAAAAATATAGATAAGATGCAATTAACAATAGGATTAAAATTTTTAAATAATTATCTTTAATAATAAAAAACTATAATTAAACATCATAAATCAAACAAAACAAAGATTAAATTATTTGTTTTTTAATAAATAAAAATATATGATTCAAAAAATTTAAAAAAAAACCCGCGCGTGCGCGGGCATTATAACTAGTACTTCAAATAAAATAAAAACAATTTTGTTTAAAATTTAAAAAATCTTTAAAATGATTGATGTTTAATCCCAAAATAACCTTTTAAGACTATTCGCAATAGTAGAGTAAAGACCGAGTCTTCCTCCAATGAAGACGCGTGTTTACACTCCCCTACAACACGCGTCTTGAAGCCAAATTTTGCAAGACAAGGTCGTGAAAACGACCGAGTCATAGGAAGTTCGTTGTATGTGTGTGTATATATATACGTGTGTGTGTTTAAGCGGGTTATATTTCGGTGGTGACGTTGGTTGTCTTATTACATTAAGTTGGCGATAAAGTTTATTGTATAAAGAGAAAACTTAGGTGACGATGAAGTCACAGTGGTAAATGAGATATTGTGGTATCCTTATTACAACTGATCTAACACTTATATTTCCTACTTAAATATTCCAAAATTGTTGCGTTAAAACCATTTTGGGATTTGTTAATGAGTGCCCACTAGGCATCTTTTAAACTATAAGTATATACATTTAACGTGTAATTAGTACACTCAGACTTTCTTTTTCAATCAAAAATACATTTAATGAACATTAAATAAATGTAAAATTTGTATAATTAAATGTGATTTTTTTAATTTAACACACTCAAACTTTTATGTTTAGACTCTAAAAAGTGCCTAGTGGGCACCCACTAGCAAATTCTTATAATGTAATGTAATGTAATGTAATATAATGAATGTGATAAATGCATTTGATAAATATAATATAGATAAATTCATTACATTGTTAACTCTTTTGATATAGTTATAAATAAAAGTCGTAAATTCATCTCTTATTTATAATCATATCAAAGAACTACATAAACAACACAAAAGGCAACTCAACATGACAAAGTGCTTGTTATCCACCACAATTTTTCTATTCCTCACGCTCGCAAGTTAGTTACTATTTTAATAAATCTTGATTAAAGGCTATCTGACAAAATTTTGAGACACACCTCGATTTTTTTATTCAGACATTTTTTTCGATATACAATACTTTTAGGTTAACTGCTTTCTTATATATATTGGAAAAAACAACAAATGTTGTGATTGCTCGTGAAAAGGGGAAATAGTTAATTTGTAAGAATGAGTTGCTCAATTTCAAAATAAAAGGTGCAATCTTTTAACTAACGAAAAAAATATATATTTGCAGGTATTGAGTTGCCCGTGGCGGAAGGAATATGTCACGAAAAAATTAAGATGATTGGATGCGACTTGAATATGTGTGAATTTAAATGCATTAGAAACCATGGATGGAACGCAACAGCCATATGTATAAGTTACTTCCTTTGTCTTTGTAAGTTTCAATGCTCGGCAAATAAGATGTATGCTAGGAACCATGGTCTTTCTCCACTACCTTCTAACCCTGATCCCCCTCAGGTTTCTTCCCCAGACCAAAGTCATTAGTTGTGTGGCTTGATCTACATAATAACATATCGTTAATCAAGAATCATATTAAATTCATCATTATTATTGTGGATGGTTATGTGGCTGATGGTTATGTTCTTATGCGATTGACTTGAATGCAAAACATATATTTATGATGAAATATCATTCTTCCTTAATCTTAAAAACGAGTAATTTGGCTGCCACGTGTTACGACAGAGCCAGGTTAAATCTAATATTCGTTCGAACAATTTTTGGTATAAACTAATATGACCGATACACTGTTTTTGTCTAACAAATTTGTTGAAGTTTGCTATTTATTGCTTATGTATCATTTTAATGCTATCATGAATATTTTAAAATATCAACCATCAAGGCGTAAAATTCATTGTATTTATTGCACAGACCAAATAGAAAATTTTCTTAAATAAACCAAACAATTATTGCTAACAATTTATTTCTTCATCCCATTATTACATAGATGTGACGTAGACATTTAAGTCATATATTTGCTGTAAATTATCAATGACATATAAAAATAAAGTTAGCGAACGATGTTGACATACAACACATTACCTCAATTGATACCCATAAACAAAAAAGGAGACATAACTGAATACACTCGTGTATATATAACATATACAAAAAAGGAATACACGCTTTACATTTAACATACCATACAAATGATTATACACGGAAAGATTTGTAAATAAAAAAAGTTCCATAAACACTTCTAAAAATCCGTACAAATATTTTTTGTCCGATCTTGACTGGAAACTGCGTCCATATTAAATGCAATTGACATGTACAACTGGATTACCCACCATTCCCGAGCCTATGTGTTGCTGGTGCTTTTAACGTGGTCCGATGTTAAGCAATACACTCATATACTAGACCTAAAGAACACACCCATAAATCCAAAACTCATTACTGAATTAGAAGGTGGAGCGTGATGATATCAAATAACAACATTTTATTAGCATCATTTATCCTATGTTTATCGTTTGTTTTATATTATTTTATATGAGAACTGATACTTAATCGCTTACTTTTGTAAATCGCAGTTATAAACAAGCATTTGGTGAAAGTTAACTATTTCGGACGTAAATTAGAGCAAAATGGATCAAGGTGAAAAAGTCTACTGAACTGAAGGAAGATACGCCGTATATAGATACGCTGTACATCAAACAATAAATCTTGGACTCCAATCTACTTTGTTTGATCAGATTGCTTGATTCTGATAATAACTTTGTACAGGAAAAATAAGATCAGAACTTTTAGTGGACCGTGGAGGATTGTTGTTGTGTATAAAATTTATAATAAACATCCGTTATCTGCTCATGTTTGAATTGCAATTTAGGGTTAATTAAAACCCTAAAAGAAGTCGACTTACTGTGATTTGCTGGGAGTGAATCAACCACTAAGGATAACGAAACCCAAAATCAATATCGACTTAAAACCTGTGAGCCTGTTGGTTTTAGTCGTGGGATTTCTGATTATTCGTGTGGGTTGATCAGTAAGTTTAAAAGATCACAACCTTTTTTAAAATTCTTGGACAGAGAGTTGGAAACAGTAAACTTGTTGATTGTCTCGTTTGTTTTACTTGAGTTTTAGTAGGGAAATCCGGGAAACCGTTGATAGGCCTACACGTATTCAAAGATATCTAAGTCGTGGTATAAGGGCTGGAAAAATCTCTGTTGCAAACATATTTGTGAGGATCTGAACACACACCTTGTGTTAGATATACTTTGAGTTAATATTAACTAGCAAGCTGAATTTACTAGCCAATACTTCGAAGATATTGTATGTATGAATGTATGGAACAATGAGAGTATGAGCACAGTGATTAAACAACCAATTAGCTTCAATATTATTAACAATAATACGAGTGATCTTTGCTTATCACTAGGGTTACAACCTTGAAGCTTTCACAAAATCATACGTATGTAAACCTAACCTAGGACCTCCTTCTATAGCATAAGGAGTCATTTGCAAGATAACTATAACATGCATAATATTCGTATAAGACTAACAATATAGAATATTCACTAAATCTTTTATATACTTATCCTTTTACACGTTTTCCATAAATCTGCAAAACATAAATAGTACAAACTGTTTGTGCTAGCAGTACTAACTCAATTAATACTGCTAGTGTTATCTTCAGCAGTTCCTTTTGTAAGCCTAGCAGTTTCAACTGTTAAGTATAATTCCCAACAATCCTCCCCTAAACTTGTAATTCCACTGCAAATTCACAAGTTTCTTGAATTATACTCCAACCTTGATGATGGGGGGGGATTCTTTCAAACACTTAACATCTTTCTCTCCTTTTTGCTTGTGTCTCTCTGTCAAGCTGATCACATATCCTAGCAAGCAACTGATCACATATTCTTTGAATATGATTTTCAATCACTTCAGATTCTACTTCATATTGAAGCTTTGAAGAAATCATCACTGTAAGTACTTCTGCACTTAATGGATATTCCACATTTGCAAGCATGAATAAATCAATTCCACCTTTTTTTGATAAGTGATGAACATGACATGAATCATAGAAATTTCCATGAAGTACTAGGATCTTTTCATGGAAAGTTCCAATACACATCTGTAGGATCAGGTTCATATAACCTTTTACGCTCTACCCAAAGTTCTTGCTCTTTCACATCTGTTTTCTTAACAATCTTGAACTTCTTTTGAACCAAACTCCATAAAATGATTAAATATTCTCTGTTACAAGCTTTAACCAGTTGTTCAACAGTCTTATACACTGCAGACTTTCCATCAACTCTGATCACCTTCCAAGCTTTGCCACACTTATCTTTGAAGATTTCCCAGTCCACAACTGGAAATTTTGCTTGGATTTGATCAAAATTCTGATCCTTTACTTTATCCTTTCTTTTCCTTCCATAGTCATCAGTAGCACTTTCTTGATCATCAAAATATCCTTCTTCTTGTTCATAGTCTTCAAAATCAAACTGCCTCCCCTTAATCTTTGACTCTGTTTTCCTCCCCTGTTTGGAAGAATCTCCCATAACAACATTATCATCATCAGGATCTGAGAAAGAAGGAGAATCAACAGTATTTGCTTTCCTTTTGGTTTTCAATTGCTTGACCTGGTCTTGTAACTTTGTCACCTTAAACTTGGTCTTCTTAAGATCATCTTCCAATACTGTAACTTTGGAAGACAAAGTGGTATACAAGTCCATCAATGCATTAATTTTCAAACTACCCTCAACTCTTCCAGCTGTGTTACCTACTGAGAGAGGTGCTTCATGGGGCAAAGACTTAGGATCATCCCTAGTTAGACTAGGTCTTATTCCTGAGCCATCCACTGGATTGACATATTCCAAGTTAACCATGATATGAACAAAAATTTGTCTGAAAAGAAAATCGATTATGATCAGAGATGCCAATTGAGTTGTTATATTTATACTGTTAGGGTTTGAGACTTATTGCGCAAGAAAAAAAATTATCTGCAGAAAGAAGTTATCTTTGGAAAAAGATATAAATTTAGTAAAAAGATAATTATCCAAGAAAGAAACCCTATAAGTATTAAAACAAACGATTTTCTCAATAGTTGTAACGGCTAGAGTATCAGTACAAATTTAATACTAGCAGTACAAACTATTGCCTAGCAGTACAAACTATTGCCTAGCAGTACAAACAGTTTGACAAAAATTTCAAAGAGCAGTATAAAATTTGGAAGTTTAAAACATGACTGCTCATACATAGTTTTGAGCAAACTATCAGCTATCAACGGATTTGATATGTCTTTACCAGTAGCCGTTTGCTTTGGACTAGCCAACTCTTCACTGTGAAGTATGGTGAGTTGATTACCATATAGTTTTTGGTAAACTATCAAACATAAACAGATTTGAATAGTCTTTACCAGAAAGCGTTTGCTTTGGACTAGCCAGTTCTTATGTGGATTAAACATGGTGAACTGATTACCATTTGTTGTGTGTTATAGATCACACCTTTCAAACTCAGCAAACTCCAATCCACTACTTATCACAATGCCACTCAACCTGTGAATGTTAGTCCAAAACCAAGAAAATACAAAACAAAATATTTTCGATGTGACAATTTTGAGAAGTGACTAACATAAGTAGTACCAAAATTCAACTAACAATACAAACTATACAAAGTAGTTTCATTGACAATACAAACAGTACAAATTCAAATTCTTTCAAAAAGAACACTTAGACATCAGAGTTTAAGGGTTGAGCATTCCAATACCTGCAACCAAGTATTGAAACCTCCCCACATCAAAATCTTTAGTTAATAAGTCAGCATAGTTGTCATCAGTATGAATTTTGACAAATTGAACTAATCTTTTCTCATTGCAATCTCTGATAAAATGATGTTTAATTTCTATATGTTTAGTTTTAGAGAGTTGAACGGGATTTTTAATAATGCACATAGTACTGCTATTGTCAATACACTAGTACAGAATATGCTATTGGTCACGCCAAAAATGTGTGACGATATGCATATAGTCACACACGTTTTTTTCGTTGTTTGTCACCAAAGGTCCCGCCACCGTAGGTGGCATATGGTCACATTTCGTGGCCTTTTCCATCGAAAAAGAGTGACCAAAACCCCGAATATGTGTGACAAATTAGGCACAAGTTTTGTTGGATTAGTCAGTATCAGTGACCGTAAACACCATATAGTCACAGGAATGTTTTTTGAGAGTAACTATTGTTCGTCCTTTGGCCACATAAATATATAATATATGTGACATTTGAGATGATTCTTTCTAGTAAATGTGTATTTTGTGTGACTATTTCCCGTCCTGTGGCCACATGAATNTGTCATGGAAAGTTCCAATACACATCTGTAGGATCAGGTTCATATAACCTTTTACGCTCTACCCAAAGTTCTTGCTCTTTCACATCTGTTTTCTTAACAATCTTGAACTTCTTTTGAACCAAACTCCATAAAGTGATTAAATATTCTCTGTTACAAGCTTTAACCAGTTGTTCAACAGTCTTATACACTGCAGACTTTCCACCAACTCTGATCACCTTCCAAGCTTTGCCACACTTATCTTTGAAGATTTCCCAGTCCACAACTGGAAATTTTGCTTGGATTTGATCAAAATTCTGATCCTTTACTTTATCCTTTCTTTTCCTTCCATAGTCATCAGTAGCACTTTCTTGATCATCAAAAGATCCTTCTTCTTGTTCATAGTCTTCAAAATCAAACTGTCTCCCCTTAATCTTTGACTCTGTTTTCCTCCCCTTTTTGGAAGAATCTCCCATAACAACATTATCATCATCAGGATCTGAGAAAGAAGGGGAATCAACAGTATTTGCTTTCCTTTTGGTTTTCAATTGCTTGACCTGGTCTTGTAACTTTGTCACCTTAAACTTGGTCTTCTTAAGATCATCTTCCAATACTGTAACTTTGGAAGACAAAGTGGTATACAAGTCCATCAATGCATTAATTTTCAAACTACCCTCAACTCTTCCAGCTGTGTTACCTGCTGAGAGAGGTGCTTCATGGGGCAAAGACTTAGGATCATCCCTAGTTAGACTAGGTCTTATTCCTGAGCCATCCACTGGATTGACATATTCCAAGTTAACCATGATATTATGAACAAAAATTTGTCTGAAAAGAAAATCGATTATGATCAGAGATGCCAATTGAGTTGTTATATTTATACTGTTAGGGTTTGAGACTTATTGCGCAAGAAAAAAAATTATCTACAGAAAGAAGTTATCTTTGGAAAAAGATATAAATTTAGTAAAAAGATAATTATCCAAGAAAGAAACCCTATAAGTATTAAAACAAACGATTTTCTCAATGGCTATAATCAAAAATCAGTTATGGAGACAATAGTTGTAACGGCTAGAGTATCAGTACAAATTTAATACTAGCAGTACAAACTATTGCCTAGCAGTACAAACAGTTTGACAAAAATTTCAAAGAGCAGTATAAAATTTGGAAGTTTAAAACATGACTGCTCATACATAGTTTTGAGCAAACTATCAGCTATCAACGGATTTGATATGTCTTTACCAGTAGCCGTTTGCTTTGGACTAGCCAACTCTTCACTGTGAAGTATGGTGAGTTGATTACCATATAGTTTTTGGTAAACTATCAACCATAAACAGATTCGAGTAGTCTTTACCAGAAAGCGTTTGCTTTGGACTAGCCAGTTCTTATGTGGATTAGACATGGTGAACTGATTACCATTTGTTGTGTGTTATAGATCACACCTTTCAAACTCAGCAAACTCCAATCCACTACTTATCACAATGCCACTCAACCTATGAATGTTAGTCCAAAACCAAGAAAATACAAAACAAAATATTTTCGATGTGACAATTTTGAGAAGTGACTAACATAAGTAGTACCAAAATTCAACTAACAATACAAACTATACAAAGTAGTTTCATTGACAATACAAGCAGTACAAATTCAAATTCTTTCAAAAAGATCACTTAGACATCAGAGTTTAAGGGTTGAGCATTCCAATACCTGCAACTAAGTATTGAAACCTCCCCACATCAAAATCTTTAGTTAATAAGTCAGCATAGTTGTCATCAGTATGAATTTTGACAAATTGAACTAATCTTTTCTCATTGCAATCTCTGATAAAATGATGTTTGATTTCTATATGTTTAGTTTTAGAGAGTTGAACTGGATTTTTAATAATGCACATAGTACTGCTATTGTCAATACACTAGTACAGAATATGCTATTGGTCACGCCAAAAATGTGTGACGATATGCATATAGTCACACACGTTTTTTTCGTTGTTTGTCACCAAAGGTCCCGCCACCGTAGGTGGCATATGGTCACATTTCGTGGCCTTTTCCATCAAAAAAGAGTGACCAAAACCCCGAATATGTGTGACAAATTAGGCACAAGTTTTGTTGGATTAGTCAGTATCAGTGACCGTAAACACCATATAGTCACAGGAATGTTTTTTGAGAGTAACTATTGTTCGTCCTTTGGCCACATAAATATATAATATATGTGACATTTGAGATGATTCTTTCTAGTAAATGTGTATTTTGTGTGACTATTTCCCGTCCTGTGGCCACATAAATATACAATAAATGTGACGTTTGTGATGATTTAGTCACACAATGGGTGTTGCTTTTTTGGAGTTAGTCACATACAATTTAAAACAAAGTGGCCAAAAGTGTTAATAAGTGTGACCATATGCTCTTTAAAGTGAACAAATGTGTATTTTGTGTGACTATTGATCATCCAATGGCCACATGAATTTTATGTTTGTGTGGCCTTTTGTAATATTTAGTCACACAAAGCATGTTTGTTTTGGGTATCTAGTCACATACAATTACGCAAACAGTGGCCAAAAGTGGTAATATATGTGACCATATGCTGTTTAAAGTGAAGAAAAGTGTATTTTGTGTGACTATTGATTATCCAATGGCCACATGAATTTTATGTTTGTGTGGCCTTTTGTAATATTTAGTCACACAATGCATGTTTGTTTTGGGTATTTAGTCACATACAATTAAGCAAACAGTGGCCAAAAGTGTTAATAAGTGTGATCATATGATGTTTAAAGTGGAGACATGTGTGTTTTGTGTGACTAATGTTCATCCAATGGTCACATGAATTTTTCATTTGTGTGGCATTTTGTAATATTTAGTCACACATCGAATTAAAGAAATGGCGACCAATGATGTTAGTATTGCTAGTACTAAGTTAGTACTGCTGGATCAGAGTTACTACTGCTAGTATATAAATAAAATAGAATTAAAAACAAAAAGCAATTTCAAATTGAATAAAACTCGAATGTATATAAATGAAACAAATATATATACAATTGTAATGTCGCATATAATCAAATTCTCAAGTACCATAAGTTAAAGCCTTTTGTCTCTTCGCCACCTTAGCTTGCTTTAGCAAGGTTTCACTAGAGACCAAATGTTTTCGCTTCGTTGGTAATTTTTGTCCAGGATTTTTTTCACTAATTTTTGGTATCGTAGCTGCTGGTGTAACCTGTAGTAAACAAAAGACGCTTGTATCAAACATTGAATTAAATATGAAGAATTATATATATGTAGGTTGAAAAAACACATGTATATATGTACCTCCTCTTGAATAACAACTTGATCCTTTGGCCATGCAAAGAAACCACCTATGCCTTCCTTAACTGTCTTTTTCCCATTATTTGTTACGTCCGGTATGAATGCTGCATCAACTATCGATGACTCAGTTGACACTTTGTAGCAAATTTGGGAGTGGTTGGTTATGCAGCATTTGTTTTCCATTAGACTTGTATACGATACCCGTAGCAACAATTTTTCCGTTCTTTAAGTGCCGAAGTTTGCACTTTATTGTCTAAAAAAAAGAATTTTTGCATGTATATATCAAAATGATTTAAACAAATTAATTTCAAGAAACATGCATGTTGAAATACATACTGTTACTCCTTGTGTTGGAGACACACTTTCTTGCGAATGGGAATCTGTAGACCTGTTTCGTCGTTGCTTCGGCGTTTTCTTAGGTGCGACAGTTTTAACAGGTTCCTATATGTATGTGTGTGTGTGTGTGTGTGTGTGTGTGTGTTTTAAGGAAAGCTTAAACAACACCCTATGGGTTGTTGTTAGCAAAACCCATATATATATACATACATACATACATATATATATATATATATATATATATATATATATATATATATATATATATATATATATATATATATATATATATATATATATACTAGGCGAGTACCCGTGCATAGCAACGGAAATTCCTAGCGGCAGACAATTAACGATATGCGATATTGTAGTAAGAGTTTCGTGTAACATTCAAAATAGAACGCGAAAATATCAAAATGTAATTGCAAATGGTTGTAACATACGATAATTCAACTCAAACAAAAATTCTTAACATGTATTAAAGAACATATAAAAAAACATGTAGTGAAACGGAAAATAAAACATTACATCAATTATGAGATAACGAGTGTGGTGGCCCGCGCGTTGCCGTGGGATTGCGTTGTCGATAGTGTCGACTTTTTTGTTTTCGTGTTTATCGTTTGTTGTTGCTATGTGTAAATGTGTCTTCAATTTTGTTGGTGTTTCAGCTTGCAACGCAATTCGCAAATTAAACAAAGTTTGATGGAATAACAGTTTTCTCATGCACCTTTACAAAATAGTAAATGTATCTTTTAGAAGTACTCCATTTGTACACCAACCGAACTTTGTGTACGGGTCAGACATTCCAGATAGACCTGTTTGACTTTTAGACGGCAATCACAACTTAAAAAGCAAAAACATCAGCTACGATAAGTATCCAATTTTATTAATTTAAAATATCTATAAACTTGTTACAACATTAATGGCACTTATATAAGTCATATATACAAATGGATCTCAAGTATTGTCAAATAAAATATGATAACAGCGAACATTGTACAGGTAGCCGGAACCTTTATCCAGTGTAGTAGTGCCTAGCGCCTGAATATACCTTGAACCACTTATCGTGAACTTTGCCCCATAGATTGTACACGTTCACTGTTTGTTCGCAACCTTACACGGTTATTCTATGGGTCCTCAGGAACGCCTACAACAATAAGAAATTGATAGATAGTTAAATGGCCGTAGTAGGTGTTACATCACATGGTAAAGCACTTTCAACTTTTATCAGAAACCAAACTGGCCGCTCTGACAGCCAAAAACAACAATCAAACTGCCTATTTGGATAGCAAAAACAACTAAATAAGCTATTTTTGATAGCCCAAAACATCAACCAAACAACCCATAATTGGACAGATATACCATAAACCAAATAGGCCATATTGACAAAAAAAAAAAAAAAAAAAAAAAAAAAAAAAAAAAAAAAAAAAAAAAAAAAAAAAAAAAATGTCTTTTACCACAAATAGAACACAATTAAATGAATCTTCTTTTGACAGCAACCAAACACCCTATGTTGACAGAAAAAATAAGCAACCAAACATCTCATTCAAAACACGTTTAAGTCCCGACCCAGCTAAGTATGTATATTAAAAAGGAAAATTTAAGGCTAGCATACTGCGCCTTGCTATATCTACCAATGAAATGCTTTATACTTATTGCGCCTAGCTAGAAACTAAGTGTGATTGTGTGAAAATCACTATGGAATAGCTTTTTTATCAAAAGGTAAAAAGAGACACATATTATAGGACACTGCAATACCCTGTACCAGCGTTTGTTACCTTAATAAATGAGCAGAGAATTCATAACTCACACCAATTACTTAAGATATATTACCTATTCAGTTGCTATTTCGGCTCTTATACATACTGCTACGATGGTTGCAGCAGGAATATTTCTTATAGCTAGACTCATGCCTCTTTTCATCTTCATACCCCACATCATGCTTCATAATCATTCACTTAACTATAAACTGCCTTTCTTACTGGCTTTAAGCAAATACTTAATTTTTTACATGTATGAAAAGTTTCAAGCGTATTTGACTACAATGATATCCAAAATTTGTGTCAATTCAAAACAAAGACTAACCTAATAATTGAAAGTACTTGTATTCTTTTAGAAAACACAAAGTATTCTTTTAGAAAACACAAAGACCAAATAAGCTCACCTTCATATTCAAAGTGCAAAGGGCTGTTTGTGAATTGTGGTTGGTTTGCTTACCGGAACTCATACTCCAAAAATATTACCTCTACTAATGATATGCTACCCCGGTGTAAAAGTCTACCAAAATTCCAAATGAGGCCTGCATATTTCACATGCCGCATAATATTAAACATAAGAAAGTGTAGGAAAAAAAACGCTGATTACCTATAAGCGTGTCCAAACAGCCATGTTTGGTGCTGTCCAAACATAATACTTGGTAGTACTTAATTTTCCGCTTGTGTTACTTTCCTAGTTCTGCTCGTGAAAACAATGTAGCGGCACCACCACAAAATTCTAGCCACACAATCACCCTTACCCCCGACTTTCTATATTGGTGCGTAAGGATTTTTACAGGTTTTCACAGCCTTTAAACGCTATTTGGACACGTTTAAATGCTTTTATTTACACTTCCTATGTTTTGTTTGGACAACACCAAACATGGCTGTTTGGATAGGCTTAGATGATGCTATTTTACAGCTTTGATTTCTTGTTTGGACACCAGAACAATGATGTTTGAACACAGGTTGTAACAGGCATGTCACATGTGAGAAAACTAAGTCCAAATACTTCGTTAGAATATAGGGAACCGAAAGTTCACATGAAATACAAACCTGGTATTCTCATTGCTATCAAGTAACTCCCTCCATTGTTTCCCTGGCTTATCTGCAAACGGAGGAAATACATTCTAATTAGCATATGTTCAATAAAAATAACCGAAAAACCACCAATTCATATAAAAGAAATCAAAACCCAAAAGAAATTGGAGATTACTTTCGGTCACATAAAAACAAAGAAACATATACAGTAACGACTTTGAATCGAAAGAATGTGTAACCTTGGCAGATTCAGAGCAAAATTTTGAAGGCGGTGGAGGGTGGCGGCGAGTGGCGGCTGTAAAAACAACGCCAAAAATTATATCAAATCTCATATCTGAAAATTACAAATCTACAAACAAAATCTTCAAAATTGATTAATAAACATAGATCTATTTAAAAAAAACAAAAAAACAAATAAACCCTCAAAACTTGGTGGTTAATCTCGCTGGTTGTTGTTATGTGGTGGTGTCGTTTCAATGGAGGGGTGGGTTTCGGTGGTTGTTTGGTTTCTGGGGTCGTGGGGATCGATGGTTGTGGCGTGTTGAGGTGGTTTGTTTTCTGGGGTCGTAGGTTCGATGGTGGTGATGTGCGGTGGTGGTGACATTCTCTGGTAGAGATGGAGAGATGGAGAGTTTTATGTGAGTGTTTTTTTGTGTGGTGTGGTGACAGACATTGATTGGCAGTTTCGATTTCCATTCATTACTTTCCATCAATACTTGATTTGCAGTTTCGATTTACATTTATTGGTTGGCAAGGGTAAAATGGGCATTGACTGAAAGTTCAGTTTTTCACAATTCCAGAATTCCCCTTTAACCATTTTCTTTTATAAGTAGTAAAGAATATATATATATATATATATATATAATATATATATATATATATTATATTATAATATATTTATAATAATTTATTGTTGGGAATATTGTTTTGATTAGGGTAAACCAACTGCAAACCAGGATATGATACTAGAACTATGCTCTGTTGAAGCAGACAACTGCTGAAGAGTGGTATGAGACGATGTGTACATGCAGAACGAGATCCTCGGATCGCTCCACAGACTATAGTTGCTGTTTAAACATATGGTATAACCCCTGATTTACTCTAAGGGTGGTCATAATTCTTGGGAGATGTTTATATTGCAGTGCAATGGTACTCAATAACTCGCCATAGGATTACGATTTTTGACTGAGAATGTAAAGTACTTATTTCGATGAAACTGCTGGTAAATAAAGTACGAGTCATCAGTGAGGTTGTTTCAAAATTTGTCTTTATAATATATCTATAGTTTATTTATTATTAGATCATATACTTCTCATATTGTGTGTCTAGTTCTGATAAAAGGTATCTTCTATTGTCGTTATATAATAGAGACTTTACTGGTACACCGTTATGATGGATCTATTATGTATCTTAAGGTGGAGATAATAAATCCGCGCTCTTAAGATGTGCGGGATTCCAAGGTGTACCCTAGTTGATGCTAGAATCACTAGTAATATTACTTTCATTATATTGTACGCTTTGTGTAATTCCTTCACAATTTTTCTCACCTTACAATACTACACATCAAACATATTCTTTAGTTATTCACTAAGTTATTATCGCCGTGATTAACTAATATTCTCAAGGGT
>LBNU01035642.1:51093-68234 GCA_014162995.1 Artemisia annua
TCGTGAAAAGCTCGGGATCGGATCGGTAAAAAGCTCGAACGAGCCGAGCCTAAACGAGCTCGAGCCCGAGCTCGAGCCTAAGTTTGAGCTCATTTAATAATCGAGCTCGAGCCCGAGCTCTATACAAAAAGCTCGAGTAGGCTCGCGAGCCTAAACGAGCCCTAGAAATATATACGTATATATATTGTCTATACTTATAAACGAGCTTAAAAGTAGTAAGCGAGCTCGAGCCTTAAGTAATTAACGAGCCGAGCTCTATTTGAACTTTGTTTTTTTGAAATTTCATATAAATTAGTCGAGCCCGAGCCCGAGCTCGAGCTTGTGAAAATTTTCACGAGCCGAGCTCGAGCTCTAAATATAAGGCTCGAAACGAGCTCGAGCCCGAGCTCGAGCTTTATATATATAAACGAGCCGAGCTCGAGCACTGGCAGGCTCGGGCTCGGCTCGGCTCGTTTTCACCCCTACGTGTACCCATAGATATGAGGCTAGAAAAATGGGTCAAGTTAATAGTTTCACTTTATTGACTTTTTACTTTTCAGTTTGAACATTTTTGTTTTATAATCGTGTACCCATAGATATCAACTGAATTTTCTAGCGGCAAACAGCTATGGTTGTGATAAAACGTGAAATAACCAAAATGCATAGCGACGAGATATCTAGCGGCAAACAACTATAAGTGTTTCGCATAACGTTTTTACATAAAATGTGAAATTATCAAAATGTAATTGCAAAAGATTGTAACATGCGATAATTCAGTTGCTAGCATGGGCGGAGCTATTAAGGGACCGGGAAGGGTCCCGGCCCCCTAGGCGTAAGCCCGTTAGTGTATTTTTTCGCGATTTCATGTGTTAAAATTTTATTTTTTCCATCTCGGCCCTCCCATCTAATGTTCTTCGGGGAAAAAAATTGTTTCGGCCCTCCCTAGAATTTTTTTTCTAGCTCCGCTATTGGTTGCTAGGATCAAACTCCGTCTAGCCTAACAATGTAATGGATTTTTTGGTACATAAGGTATAATCTATATAAAATATTAGAGGCTAACAAAGAATGAAAATACGTATATGTTAGCTTTTTTCGTTGAAATAGAGGGTTTAAAAGAGCGTTTGTACGTGTTTTCTCGAAATGATTATGTGTTAGATATTTTGAATAATTGTTGGGGGTGGGCTAGCTCAAAGAATTCCTTTTAAAATAATAGATAGAGTAAAAAGCTTGATACAACCACTTTCAAAAGATAATATTAAACGAACCAAAATAAATTGTTGTTTTTTAACAACCATAAGAAAACTACATATGGTTGATTGTGGAAAAACTTATCATCTATGAAAGACCTTTTTATAAAGGTGAGACTTCTTTATAGACATCATTCTTTGTGGAATTGGTATATATGTATAGTTGTGCATGTGAAGAGGAAAAAAAAAAAAAAAAAAAAAAATCATTCCAAATATAATCCTACCTTTGACAATTACTCACATTTGTTATTCTCCTTCTTCTTTTTTCCCTTCCAAAAATACTAAGTAGTGAAAATTAAAAAAATAAAATAATAATCCATCTAATTATTAACAAAATCTTGGTATTATATTACCTAAACTTATAAGGTTATATTAAATTCTTACCAGACCAGGTATATTTTTATAAAATGATCCAACACCAAATGGTAAACATTACACTTACAATCATAATTCAAATAGAAGTAAAAGGTTTTATGTTCTATGTTAAAATTATCTTTACAAGACCTAACTTTGCATAGTGATCTATATCATTTCAACTTGCACCATTATGACAATTACTCACATTTATATCTTGTAACATAATACGAAACCTTAAAAAGTGGGGTATAGGTAACAAATTTTATGTTTATAATGTTTACCTTTACAGACTGCTCCATTATGAATAAAAAACATTGTTGTAAAAATAAGTCACTGGTGTTTAATTTGATTCTTTTACTCTCGTCTAACAATGAACCACTCACTTTGTTTCACCATAAACTCACAACATAAGTCAAGCACACAAAGAGATTCAATCAATGGCTTCGAACACAAAACACAAAGAGATTCCATCAATAGGAAGGCCAAGCTGTATACGCAGTTGAAAATGTCAACAGGAAGGTAGAATATGTCAACTGGAAAGGTCGAAAACATATACACAAATAAAATCTACATAAAAACAAATTTTACATAAACCTTAAAACAAAAAAAATAAACAACTTTACATAAACTTTAAATCAAATATTACACTAACTTTATAAACAAATAAACAAATTACATAAACATACAAAAAAAATAACATTATAAACAAATTAACAACAAATTAGAGAATAAAGTATACTATTCCGGTGGCAAGAGCACTATTTCTGGCGGCAGCAGCTAGGGCTTTCGCGGCGGCAGCCTACTTTTCCGGCGAGTTAAAGGTGGTGATAGACGGCTATAACAAAACAAAGTAAAAAAAATGTAAATATGCATAGATTTATATAAAAAATAAAACTATAGATCTAAAAAAAGACATATAGATCTACAAATAATATGTATTGATCTTATAAAAAAAATTAAAATCTCAAAAAAAATACCTCAAATATGAAAACCCATGCTGTTCGTGGGTCTTGGTGCCTTGTCGTGGGGTTTTCTTGGTGGTGACGTCCGGTGGTTGATGAAGTCGTGTTCTGTGGTGGTGTCGGCGTCGTGTGGTGGTGGTGGTGGTGGTGGTGGGGATAGTGGAATAGATGAGATGGTGAGATTATTAGTATTTGTGTGTGTGTTTTTGTGGAGAGGGTGAGATGGCATTCATTACTTTTCATTCATTGACAAGGGCAAAATGGGCATTGACCCAAAATTCAGTTTTCCACAATTCCACTTTGACCATTTTTCCATTATATGTAGTAAAGATAAGTAGTAAAGATATATATATATATATATATATATATATATATATATAATATTATATATATATATATATATATATAATATAATATATAATTATTATAATTATATATTATTAGTATATATATGTATATATATATATGTATATATATATCTATATATATATATTATATTTATATATGTATATACTATATATATATAATTATATATTATTATATATATATATAATATTGTGGGAATAAAAGCTGATAGTTACCACTGATAAGCTTGTAGAAGACACTGCTGAAGAATGCACTAGCAGTGGAAACACATTACCACTGCTAGTACATATGTTACCACTGCTATTAGGATAACTAATGTATTCGTATGTAGATAAGTATGAAAAAGATCTTATGTATATTATCTATAGTTAGCATTATACTTATCTTGTAAAGGACTCCTTGTGCTATAAAAGGAGGTCCTAGGTCATTGTTCTAGGTACGTATAAACCCTAGAGAGCTTCAAGGTTTAACCCTAGTGATAGCTAAGATCACTCGTATTATTATCAATAATATTGAAGCTTTGTGTTAATCTCAACAACTGTTCTCACTTACAATACATCACATAAACCATCTTCTAAGTATTACTAAGTATATTCCGCGTGCTTACTAATATTACTCAAAGTATCTCTAACACAAGGTGTGTGTTTAGATCCATCAAGTGGTATCAGAGACAGGTTCTGACACTTTGATTTAGAAGATCCAAGGGATAAGCTTAACCAATTCACTCACATCTATGGAGATGGAAAACAACCGGTCCAACTCTGCTCCAAGGCTTCCTAAGCTCAAACTCAATGAGTTTGAGATGTGGAGGATAATGATTGAGCAGTACTTTCTCATACAAGACTATGCTTTGTGGGAGATCATCTTAACTGGTGACTCTTTCAAACCTAAAAAGAAGGTTGAGAAAATTGGTGACAAGGAAGTGACAATTGTTTCTGAACCTTCTACCACTGATGAAAGAACTCAGAAGAAGAATGATATGAAGGCCAGAAGTTTACTACTAATGACTCTTCCTAAAGACCAGATCATTGCTTTCAGTAAATTCAAGACTGCAAAAGAATTATTTGAAGAGATTTGCTCAGTGTTTGGTGGCAATGATGCTACTAAAAAGACCCAAAAGACATTGTTGAAGCAGAACTATGAGAACTTCACTGCTTCAATCAATGAATCACTTGACAGCATCTTCACTAAAATACAGAAGATTGTCACAAAATTGACTGTGTTTGGAATTGAGGTAGAACAGGAAGACCTCAATTTGAAGTTTCTAAGAAGCTTGCCCTCTGAGTTTCATACTAATGTTACAGTCTGGGAGAACAAACCAGAAGTTGAAACAATGAAGCTCAATGATCTTTACAATAACTTCAAACTCATTGAGCAAAGATTGAAGAAGGCAGGGAAGCTTGGTTTAAGCTCTAGCAGCTTGGCATTGGTGTCAACCTCAGTTGACAGCGATAATTCTGAAGATGACAGTGATGATGACTTTGCCACTGCCGGTTCTACAGTTTCCACTGGTAATGCTCTTGTTACCACTGCAGGTTCAAAGAAGAAGGTTGCTGGTATTGGAGATCCTACTTTTTATGCCTTCATCTCCACTCAAGTTAATGGCTCTATTTTAACTCATGAAGATATAGAGCAAATTGATGATGATGACTTGGAGGAGATGGACATAAAGTGGCAGATAGCTCTTCTTAGCATGAGAGCTAGGAAATTCTACAAGAAGACTGGCAAGCCAATCCACATCAATGGAAGTGAAACTGCAGGGTTTGATAAGAAGAAAGTAGAGTGTTTCAACTGTCACAAGTTGGGGCATTTTGCTAGGGAATACAGGAGACCAAGGAAACAGGACAACAGATCCACATGGTACAAGCAAAAGAAAGAGCCAATTGTGGAGGAACCAAAGGCAATGATGGCAATTGATGGTGTGAGCTATGATTCGAGTTTCATGGCTGATGATGAAGAGGAAAAACCTTCAGATGCTGCTTTCATTGCTACAGAACATGCTCTCATGGCATTTTCTGACTCTGAGGTACAAAACTTTGAAAGTTGTTCTAAAACATGTAGAGCTTCTAGAGAATGTAAAAGGCTTAATGAACTATGTGAAAACCAAAGAACAGAGTTGTTTGCTGCTAATTATAACTCATCTTATGATACTCGCAATCCTTATGATACTCGCAAGAAAAAATGAAACTCGCAAAAGATTGGGTTTAATACTCGCAAGATTGATATCCTTACTCGCAATACGATAAGGAACTTACAGGCTTACTCGCCAAACCAATGATACTCGCAACTCAATATAAGAACTGATACTCGCAAAACCAATGATACTCGCAAGCCTTTACCTGATACTCGAAGAAACCCAAAAAAAAACTCTTACTCGCAAATACCTAATATTCTTACTCGCAGAAACCACAAAAAAAAACGTACTGTCCATTTTTTTTCAAAAGAAACGAGTATAACCCTAGAGTATTTCGTGTACTAATTACTTTAAAACCTTTACTACACTAAGATATGAATCTAACGAGTACAAAATAAGATTAAACGAGCCTAAACACTAACCAAATGAGATCAAAACAACCCAAACTAATCTAAAAACAACCTTTAATATCCCTAGGCGAATGATACCACTTGTTAGGTCACCATGTTATAGCATAAACAACCAATGATACAAGAACTAGAATGGAGAAGAAGAAGATAGAATAATATGGAAGGAACTCTAATATATTTGATAAGATAAACTTTGTATTACTTGAGAACCAACAAGCCCTAGCATGGGCATTACATTAGTATTTATAGGGGAGTCCAAGGGACTCTAGATCATTCTCCATATTTTACACAACTAGCCCTTGGACTTCCACATGTTGTAACATTACATCATAAACTTTCATAACTAAATGATTAAATGTAAAACATAATAAGTCTAATATAGCAACCTATTATAAACTAATGACCGACACTTCAATAACGTGAAACGTGTTCCTAACAGGGGCATTTTGCTAGGGAATGCAGGAGACCAAGGAAACAGGACAACAGATCCACATGGTACAAGCAAAAGAAAGAGCCAATTGTGGAGGAACCAAAGGCAATGCTGGCAATTGATGGTGTGAGCTATGATTCGAGTTTCATGGCTGATGGTGAAGAGGAAAAACCTTCAGATGCTGCTTTCATTGCTACAGAACATGCTCTCATGGCATTTTCTGACTCTGAGGTACAAAACTTTGAAAGTTGTTCTAAAACATATAGAGCTTCTAGAGAATGTAAAAGGCTTAATGAACTATGTGAAAACTAAAGAACAGAGTTGTTTGCTGCTAATTATAATGTGCCAAATCTTAAGAGAGGCATATCTGTATTAGAAAAACAACTAGAGCATTATAGAGAAAATGAAACAAAATATAATGATGATATGGTTGTTCTTAGGAGAGAGTTAGATCACAAGATAGCAGTGAATGAGGCATTGAAAGAGGAGCTTGAAAGACTTAAAAAGATAAATGAGAATGTCAATTTCTCTGTTGATACCTCATATTATCAATCTAAGTCAATAGACAAAATTTGGGATGCACAAATCATTAGTAAAGCTAAGTCTGGTTTAGGATACAACACAGTTCCTCCACCACTAAGAGGTGTTCCAGCACCTCCAGGTATAATTTAGCATATACAGGCCTAGAAGAATTTCAAGAACCTAGTCTTGAATATGGCCCTCCCAAATTTGTTAAAATTGAAGAAGAGGTTAAGCTTGAATCTGATGTTTTTGAAAGTGCTAGTGACTCATCAGTTGTAGATGAGAATGTTAAAAAGTGTGTAGAGACTTCTATCCCACAAGTTGTTAATACTATTACAGAAGAGCCTAGGAAACAAGTTAATAAACCTAGACAAACTATAAGGTATGCTGAGATGTATAGAAACAAGTCATCAACTCCTAGGGGTAACCAGAGGAGTTGGAATCATGTAAAATCTCAACAACTAGGTAGTGATTTTGTAATGAACAACAAGGCATGTTATATCTGTGGTAGTTTTGATCATTTACATGCTAAGTGTGGCTATCATGTTGGGAGAAGGGAAGTTTATGGGAAAAATAAGGTGAATTCAAACAAGTTTCAAAACATATCACACCCTAATTCACACAGCAACATGATCCCAAGGGCAGTTCTATTGAGAAGTGGACTTAAAACTTTTGCCACTGCAAAAAACAGTTAACACTGCTCTTCCTAATTCACCTGTTTCAAGGGCAAAACCTAAAACGAATTTTGTTAAAACTGCACAAACAGGAAAAAGGTCTTTTTACAACAAAAAGGTTCAAATTAACCAACAGTGGGCACCAAAATCTAAACCAGCAGTTACCACTGCTCATTCAAAAGTTCCCACTGCTAGTTTTGTAATTAAGAATAGGGGGAACATGGGAAATGCTGTGAAGGCCTCAGCACGTTGGGAATGGAAACCTAAAGGAATTAGCTCATCAACCAATCCCAATGGTGTATTAATGACCTTTGATAGATTTAACTATATTGATACACGAGGCAGATCCAAGTCAATTATGGCTTNATCATGTAAAATCTCAACAACTAGGTAGTGATTTTGTAATGAACAACTAGGCATGTTATATCTGTGGTAGTTTTGATCATTTACATGCTAAGTGTGGCTATCATGTTGGGAGAAGGGAAGTTTATGGGAAAAATAAGGTGAATTCAAACAAGTTTCAAAACATATCACACCCTAATTCACACAGCAACATGATCCCAAGGGCAGTTCTATTGAGAAGTGGACTTAAGACTTTTGCCACTGCAAAAAACAGTTAACACTGCTCTTCCTAATTCACCTGTTTCAAGTGCAAAACCTAAAACGAATTTTGTTAAAACTGCACAAACAGGAAAAAGGTCTTTTCACAACAAAAAGGTTCAAAATAACCAACAGTGGGTACCAAAATCTAAACCAGCAGTTACCACTGCTCATTCAAAAGTTCCCACTGCTAGTGTTGTAATTAAGAATAGGAGGAACATGGGAAATGCTGTGAAGGCCTCAGCACGTTGGGAATGGAAACCTAAAGGAATTAGCTCATCAACCAATCCCAATGGTGTATCAGTGACCTTTGATAGATTTAACTATATTGATACACGAGGCAGATCCAAGTCAATTATGGCTTGGGTCTCCAAAAGAAACTNTCACAACAAAAAGGTTCAAAATAACCAACAGTGGGTACCAAAATCTAAACCAGCAGTTACCACTGCTCATTCAAAAGTTCCCACTGCTAGTTTTGTAATTAAGAATAGGGGGAACATGGGAAATGCTGTGAAGGCCTCAGCACGTTGGGAATGGAAACCTAAAGGAATTAGCTCATCAACCAATCCCAATGGTGTATTAATGACCTTTGATAGATTTAACTATATTGATACACGAGGCAGATCCAAGTCAATTATGGCTTGGGTCTCCAAAAGAAACTAACTTCTTTATTTTATGTGCAGGAACATCCAAAGGCAAAAAGGTCAGATCAAGGCTATACAAACAGTGGATGTTCAAGACACATGACTGCCAACTTGTCCTATCTATCAAACTTTGAATATTTTGATGGACATAATGTCAGCTTTGGAGGAGGAGTAAATGGTAAAGTTACTGGGAAAGGTGTTATTAAAACTGGTAACTTGGATTTTGACCCTATGTATTATGTAAAAGAGCTTAAGTATAACCTTTTTAGAGTGTCACAGATGTGTGACAAACAAAGTAATGTTCTTTTTACTGAAGATATGTGTTTTATCCTCTCTAAGGATTTTAAGATGCTGGATGAAAGTCAGATCCTTCTTAGGATTCCAAGAAAAGGCAACCTATATAGCTTTGATATGAATAACATTGTTGCTAAAAATGATTATACTTGCTTGCTTGCAAAGGCCACAGTAGATGAATCCATGTTATGGCATAGAAGACTTGGTCATATTAACTTCAAAACCATTAATAAGATTGTTAAAGATGGTTTGGTAAGAGGCTTGCCTCAGAAAAGATTTGAAAATGATCAAACCTGTGTTGCTTGTCTCAAAGGTAAACAACACAGAGCTTCTTGCAAGTCAAAGGTGGTTAACTCTATTGCTCACCCACTTCAAATGTTACATATGGACTTGTTTGGTCCTACATCTGTAAGTAGCATAAACCTTAAGAAGTATTGTCTTGTTGTGACTGATGATTTTAGTAGGTTCACATGGGTTTTCTTTCTTAGAACTAAGGATGAAACAACTGGCATCCTTAAAACCTTTATAACAGAAGTAGAAAACCAAAATGAATGAAAGTTAAAATCATTAGGTGTGACAATGGGACAGAGTTTAAGAATAGAGTTATGGATGATTTTTGCAGAGATAAAGGTATTAAAAGAGAATTTAGTGTAGCTAGAACTCCTTAACAAAATGGTGTTGCTGAGAGGAGAAATAGGACACTAATAGAGGCTGCTAGAACCATGTTGGCAGATTCAAAATTGCCAATCACTTTTTGGGCTGAAGCAGTTAACACTGCTTGTTATGTGCAAAACAGGGTTTTAGTAGTGAAAACAAAGAACAAGACACCTTATGAGTTATTTAGAGGTAGACCTCCTATCCTAGACTTCATGAGACCATTTGGATGTCGTGTTACTATTCTCAATACCATAGATCATCTGGGTAAATTTGAAGAGAAATCTGATGAAGGGTATTTTGTTGGGTATTCCATGGTTAGTAAAGCTTTTAGAGTATTCAACTTAAGGACCCAAAAGATTGAAGAGAATCTACATGTTAAGTTCCTAGAAAACAAAGTAAATCTCAAAGGAACTGGTCCAGAAAAGCTGTTTGATCCTGATACTCTAACCCATACTATGAATTATGTGCCTATCTCTACTGGTACATCTACTTATGATTTTGCAGGTTCAGAAGAGTTTATTGATGAGGATGAACCAAGCAAGGATCAAGAGGAGGATCAAGATGAATTTGTTTTGCCATTTTGGGACTATGCATACTATGACGATGTTCCAAAGACTGGAGATGCTCAATCTTCTAAGGATTCTGGTAAAGAAAGTGATGGGAACAAGAACACTGATAATCCTGAAAGCAGTGGAAATTCAGATGCCACTGCTATGCCAGAAGTTTCCACTGCAACACCAGAAGTGGAAGATACAGCTCCAGTTACTCAGGAAGCTCAAGCCAATGATTTTGAAATCTCAAACATGCCAAATGAGATTGCAATTCCTCAAACTCCCCATACCTCAATTCATAAATCACATCCTCTTGAAAATGTGATAGGAGATGTGCTATCTGGTGTGAAGACTAGAAGGCAATCTAAGTTGCCTGACATTCATGGTTTTATCACTGAAATTTATAAATCTAAGGATCATAAAGACAAGAATGAATGTCTCTTCATATGTTTTCTGTCACAAATGGAACCAAAGAATGTATTCAAGGCTCTTGAAGATGAAAGTTGGGTAGAAGCAATGCAAGAAGAGTTGCTCCAATTCAAAATTCAGAAGGTTTGGGTACTATGTGATTTACCTTCTGGCAAGAAGGTAATAGGTACAAAATGGGTGTTCAGAAACAAAAAGGATGAAAGAGGAATTGTAATAAGGAACAAGGCTAGGCTTGTGGCTCAAGGATACACTCAGGAGGAGAGTATTGATTATGAAGAAGTATTTACCCCATTTGTAAGAATTGAAGCAATTAGGCTTTTCTTAGCCTATGCATCCTTTATGGGCTTTAAAGTCTATCAAATGGATGTAAATAGTGCTTTTCTATATGGGCAGATTGATGAGGAGGTATATGTTTCACAACCTCTAGGCTTTGAAGACCCTGACTATCCAAACAAAGTGTACAGGGTGGTTAAAGCATTGTATGGCTTGCATCAGGCTCCAAGAAAATGGTATGAGACCTTAACTACTTATCTTCTAGATAATGGGTTTCATAGTAGGGAGAGTGGATCAAACTTTGTTCATCAAGAAAGACAAGAATGATATCCTGCTAGTACAAGTGTATGTTGATGATATTATTTTTGGTTCTACAAAGCCAGAGATGTGCAAAGAATTTGAAAAGCTAATGAAGGATGAATTCAAGATGAGTTCTATGGGTGAACTCACATTCTTTTTAGGACTTCAAGTACAACAATGGCCAGATGGAATTTTCATCAATCAAGATAAATATGTGGCAGAGATACTAAGGAAGTTCAAGTTCACTGATGCAAAGTCAAGTAGCACCCCTGCAGACAAGACTACACATCAACTATTGAAGGAAAATAGTGGTGAAGCAGTTGATGTGCACATGTACAGATCTATGATTGGTTCTTTGATGTATCTTACATCATCTAGGCCAGACATTATGTTTGCATGGTGTGTGCTTGTGCAAGGTTTCAGGTCACTCCCAAAGTTTCTCACTTGACTACTGTGAAGAAAATTTTCAAATATCTTAAGGCATTTCCTAATCTGGGATTATGGTACCCTAGAAAATCTCCTCTAGAATTGGTTACTTACTCAGATAGTGATTATGCTGGAGCTAGCTTAGATAGAAAATCTAAAACGGGTGGATGCCAATTTCTTGGTAATAGATTGGTGTCTTGGCAGTGCAAGAAACAAACAATGGTGGCTAATTCATCAACTGAGGTAGAGTATGTGGCTGCTGCAAGTTGCTGTGCTCAAGTTCTATCGCTTCAAAATCAACTTTTGGACTATGGGTACAATTTCATGAATACCATCATTTATATTGACAATAGTAGTACCATTTGCATAATTAAGAATCCGGTTCAACACACAAAGACTAAACATATTGAAATTAGACATCATTTTATAAGAGATTGTTATGAGAAAAGGCTAATTCAGGTTGTCAAAATCCATACTGATGATAACTATGCTGATTTATTAACAAAAGGTCTTGATGTGGGTAGATTTCAGTACTTGGTAACAGGTATTGGAATGCTAAATCCATAAAAATTTTATGTGCCTAATGGTCTTTGGTGTTGAGGGGAGGTTTTGGTACTCAAATTGTTATATATGTTTGTATAAGTTTGTATATGTTTGCTTGTATTTTGTTTGTCCACTAACTTTTATGCAGAGTCTAAGGCAAACATTGGAAACAGAAAGGCAAGTAGTGGTAAACATTACTCTCACAGTGGAAAAAGAAAAACAGTGAAACTACAAATTATTCAATCACAAGAAAAGTTTCATTATCTCAAAGGAGAGTTTAATCAAAAACCATCAAAACACAAACATAAAACCTAAAACAACCTACACCCCTACACCCTACACAAGCTACTCTGCATGCTTCTTTCCTTTGCCCTGATAATTGTGCTTGTTCTACTGTGCACTCTTCCTCTTGTTCTCAAAGGTTGACTGCAATCTAGGACAAGCAAGCCCAAGAACTTGTGAAGGAGGCCTTGGTAGTCTTGCGGGCCTCTCAGGGATGGAGATTTGCTTCATGTTGGAGAGAGCTGCTCCCAAAGCTTTAGTCAGAGCCCTTGGCAACTCCTTGGACAAGGAATAGGACTCATCATCATCTGAATCATCAGATGAGCTGGAGTAGAACTCAAGAGATGGTGCAGGCTTGGCAACAGGTGCAGGTTGGGCAACAGGTGCTGGCTTGGCAATACGCTTAGCAGCAGCCTTCTTTGTTGGCTTCTTGGATGTGGAGGCTGAAGCACAGGGTGGAAAGTAACTTGCCCACCCTGATGCCTTTGAAGATGACTCAGAGGATATCAATATCTCTGTGTCTGAGTCAGAAGTGAGGTCAATGATGATAGGAAGTTTGCTCATGTTGAATTTAGGGTTTTTGTGGAAGTTATAATATGTTTTGGTGAAGATAATGGAGAGCCGAGCCCCTTTATATAGGCAAGGTCAACTAAAAGGTCTCATTTATTGAGATATTTACTTTCACCTATTTGGGTATGTTGAAAAGTAAATATAGATGTTATCGGGTTGACTTTGGGAAGATATTTGTGAATAGTGGCTTGGTTAAAAAGTAACTTTGGTTAAAAAAAAATTTGGTTATGAATATTCTTTGTATAATGCTAACACTTGCAGGTACATAACCAATTTTTGCTGGGAGTTGATCATAGAAGGTATATAACTGAGATACACAACAAATGGTTATTGATTCACCATGTCTAACCCACATAAGAATCAACTAGTCCAGAGCAAACGGCTACTGGTAAAGACTTAACAAATCCGTTTATGGTTAATAGTTTACCAAAAACTATATCGTTATCAACTCACCATATTCTTTATGATTAAGAGTTGGCTAGTCCATAGCAAACGGCTCATGGTAAAGACATATCAAATCCGTTGATAGCTGGTATTTTGCTAAAAACTACAATAAGAGCAGTCTAATTTTCATATGTTTAACTTACCACTGCTCTTGAAAATTTTTGTGAAAAATTCCCACTGCTAGTTCACAGTTTCCACTGCCAGTGTTATTTTTACCACTGTTGAACTAGCCGTTACAACTGTTGTGTCAGTAACAAATTTTTTTTTACTAGCCTTTGAGAGTAACTGCTTTCCACATTAATAGGGTGAAATTTTTAGAAGATTATCTACTTTCCAAATTGTATTTATTCTCTTAAGATAAATATTTTTCATAGATAATTCTTTCTTGCGCATAACTCTCAAACCCTAGCAGTATATATATTCTTCTCCAATTGGCGNCTAGCCCCTTTATATAGGCAAGGTCAACTAAAAGGTCTCATTTATTGAGATATTTACTTTCACCTATTTGGGTAGGTTGAAAAGTAAATATAGATGTTATCGGGTTGACTTTGGGAAGATATTTGTGAATAGTGGCTTGGTTAAAAAGTAACTTTGGTTAAAAAAAAATTTGGTTATGAATATTCTTTGTATAATGCTAACACTTGCAGGTACATAACCAATTTTTGCTGGGAGTTGATCATAGAAGGTATATAACTGAGATACACAACAAATGGTTATTGATTCACCATGTCTAACCCACATAAGAATCAACTAGTCCAGAGCAAACGGCTACTGGTAAAGACTTAACAAATCCGTTTATGGTTGATAGTTTACCAAAAACTGTATGGTTATCAACTCACCATATTCTTTATGATTAAGAGTTGGCTAGTCCATAGCAAACGGCTCATGGTAAAGACATATCAAATCCGTTGATAGCTGGTAGTTTGCTAAAAACTACAATAAGAGCAGTCTAATTTTCATATGTTTAACTTACCACTGCTCTTGAAAATTTTTGTGAAATTCCCACTGCTAGTTCACAGTTTCCACTGCCAGTGTTATTGTTACCACTGTTGAACTAGCCGTTACAACTGTTGTGTCAGTAACAAATTTTTTTTACTAGCCGTTGAGAGTAACTGCTTTCCACATTAATAGGGTGAAATTTTTAGAAGATTATCTACTTTCCAAATTGTATTTATTCTCCTAAGATAAATATTTTCCATAGATAATTCTTTCTTGCGCATAACTCTCAAACCCTAGCAGTATATATATTCTTCTCTCAATTGGCGAGTTCATTATTCAATTCAATACTAACACAACTGATTTTTCATCAAAAGATACTATGGCATCAATCACCTTTGCAGATGAGCACAACCAAGTGGCTAATTTGGAAAAGTCAAACGACAAGAGTGGTCCTCTTTTTCATCAGATTGTGGATTTTCTAAACACTACTCATGTGAGGTATGCTTTACTTCTTAATCCCACAATCTATATCTCTCAAATCAAACAGTTTTGGAACTCTGTTGAGTCCATAACCATTGAAGATGGTGATACACATGAATCTGTGGATGCTCTTAGAGCCACAGTGGATGGGGTAACTATTGATGTTACTGAGTCATCCTTGAGGAGAATTCTCCAATTGGATGATCTCAATGGTCTCATCACATTACCTATGCCAGAAATTTGGGAAAATCTTTCCTCCATGGGGTATAATACCACTGATAAAAAGGCTACTTTCAAAAAGAGTGGTTTTTGTCCCCAGTGGAGATTTTTGATTCATACTTTGTTACATTGCCTTAGTCCTAAGAAAACATCTTATGAACAATTTAGTTCACCAATGGCTTACCCTTTGGTTTGTCTAGCTACAGATAGGATTTTTAATTGGTCTAAATATATTTTTACAAGTATGCAAGGCAATGTAAAAAGTCCAACAAAATTTTTGATGTATCCAAGGTTTGTGCAAGCAGTGCTAACTGAATTTCCACTGCAACCCCATAAAAGAGTTTACAAAATCTGTTACCTTAAGGCCAAAGTTTTTCAAAATATGGATAAGGTTGGTAATTGGGTTTATAGACCACTTTTTCCTCAAATGCTTGCAAGAATTGCACAGGTACAGGGTGAAGATGCAACAATCCCAGTTGTATCCCAAAACACACCCACAATAACAGTTCCACCTATTGATTACACTCCACCAGTTATCCAGACCTATGAGAGGAGGCAAAAACAGTCAACTCATTTCATCCAAACACAGCATGTCCCTGATCCTCTTGGTTTAGGGACAAGCAGTGGTGGTTCCAGGCTTCAACCTAGCCCTGCTAGGGAGGAGACTGAACCTTTGCCCTATGATTCACCTCTTCCAACAGGTAATACAGTTGGAAGTGTTGAGGGCAGTGAGCAACCAATGGAATTGATGGAACTTTGTACCAAATTAGAAAAGCAGGTTGAATCTCTAAAGCTGGACTTGGCACAAGTAAAGGAGCAGCATGCCAAGGATGTTACTAATTTGAAACAAGAGATTCAAGCTTTGAAGGATGAGATACAGGGGTTAAAGGAAAAGAAAAGAACAACAAAGATGGTGATTTCATCTTCATCCTCACCAAGTGATGACTTCTTTGAAGATTTTGGGAATTCTCCTAAACAGGGGAGGAAAACAGATGCTGAAACCAAGGGGAGGAGAATTGATTTCAGAGAAGAAGATGAGTTAGATGCTGATTTAGATGCTGATTTTGGAATTCAAGATTTGGCATTTGAGCCAATGGGTGATATTCAAGAAGAAGTTCCTCAACAGCATCAACTTGACACAGATCAACCAGAGCAAAAATATTCCACTGGTGCTACTAGTATTCCCACTGTAGATTCAATTTCTACAAAAATTCCTATTTCCACTGCAGAGCAAATGGTTCCCACTGGTGGACAGACAATTACCACTGCAGAGGAAGAAATTGAAAGGATTAGGAACGAGAAAGGTAAAGCCATTCTGCAGAGTGAAGAGCAACCAAAAAGGAAGATTAAAAAGAGAGTACAAGCTCAAGTTGATTATGATGCTGAAGTTGCCAGAAAATTTAGAGAAGATGAAGTTGCAAACAAAAAAAGATTGGATGAAATTGAAATTGCAGACTTCATGATGGCTCAAACAATGGATAGAGTGGAAAACACTGCTCCTATGGATGTAAATCCAATTTCCACTGTTCAACCTACAATTCTGAGAGAGAAGACTCCAGAATTCACAAATGTACCTATAGAAGAAGAAGTTGAATTTTTGATTGCCAATGATTCAGTGATCAAGAAGAAAGCAATTGACCTAGTTGCAGACAAGACCTTAACTGAGGATCAAAGAACAACTCAGTTGAAGGATTTTATTGAGATGAAGAATAGACAAGAACTTCAAGAAGTAATTGGTTCAGTTAGAAAGGGTCAAAAGAAACCAAGGCAATCAACTAAGGCACAAGTTATCTCAGCAATGAAGACTTACTGTTGCAGTGTTGGTGGCTGGAAAATGCATCAATTCAGAGGAATGACCCATGATCAGATTGAAGGTGTCTACTATAGAGTTAAAAGGCAAGATCTTGATTTTATTTCTATGAACTCTGAAGAAGAAGAAAGAAGATTTCCTCATCTGCAAAGGAAAGTTAAAGAAAGTGAACCTCAGACTCAAAAGAAAACAAGATTTGCTAAACCTCAAGAAGTTCAATCTGAGAAATTCACAGAAGAACAGCTGACTGACATGATTTTGATTGAATAAGAAGATTTCTATCCTGACCCACTGCAAGTCAGACATCCTATAGTAGATTGGGAAGTGTACACTGCTAGCAACTTTGCTCCAACATGGAAGATTACAAGGCTAGGTGGTGAAACTTCATCATTCATTCAGTTTGAAGAACTTATCAAAGCATGTGACAGAGATGATCTTGACACATTGTGGAGATTGGTTCAAGAAAGATTTGATGCTGACAAGCTTAAAGATGTCAAGGAGATGCAGTTGTGGGTTGATTTAAGAAGGCTCTATGAACCAGATGCTAATGATAATTTCTGGAAGTTTGAATCTTCATGTCCAGGTACTACATGGACTTA
>LBNU01035644.1:3236-15767 GCA_014162995.1 Artemisia annua
GTAATGTTCGCTCCACTACTTGTACTAACCGCTAATACTTAACCACTGAAACCCAAGTTAACCGCTGCGAAGAGCACCTTATCGTAGAGCAAACCGCTGCCAAGAAAACGTTCCAAAACAACTCGTACACTTTACAAATGTTAGATTTAGTCCAACCAACTGATAAACTAGATGAATCTAACCCCTCTAATCCTAGAAGTACAAGAAAGAACACAAGAATCACCACAAACAAGCTCCAAAATGAGTAGAAACCACCCTAAACTAGTAGAAACCAAAACAAACCATACACCACAAGTCCTACAATCCCTAGGATGTAACCATGGCTCTTGATACCAATTGTAAAACACTAGATAACATCACAAACAAGCTCATACTTGTGGATTTGCTTCGTTGCATATAAGAAAGAAAAGAAAGAAATGTAGAGAGAGAAAGTTAGAGAGAGAAAGAGATGAAGCCTTGGAGAGAAAACCAAAAAAAGAAAATGAGATTATGAGAAGGCTTACCCTCTCCAAGGATGGAGAGGGTATTTATATGTACATGGGTTTTGCCACTTGGGTGTGCCACTTGGGCTGCGGATCAGGTATACAGTGGGTAAAGACCCGTCCTTCTTTCGCGAACTAATCTACTTCTAAACTACGTTTAAGTAACTATTGTAAATACTACGAGCTAAACAATGCTTAATCATATCTGGGGTGACCGAATCTTTCTTATACAAAAAGCGTATTCCTAACAGGTTTCAATTCATTCTCCCACGTCTTGGAATGAAGAGCATTTCTCCTGAGTCACTCAAAAGTCTTCAGGAAGATAATGGGGAGTAACTGATTCACTTCACATATCCTTATATTTATATATATATATTAAAACCCAGAAAAGAAAAATACAAAAATATAAAACATATAAAAACCATAAAAATCAGAAAAACTCTAAAATACGAAAAATAGTTTGTTTCTTAGGCATGTCTTCTGGCATCGTCCGAAGTTCAAAATGTTTTCAAAATATGCCTTTAATGGCTTACAGTCATTTCAGGCTGTAACCCGCGCTTCAACATTATGGCTTGCAGTTACTTCAGACTGCAACCCGCGCTTAAATTATGGTTTGCTATTACTTCAGATAGCAACCCGGTTTTCAAAATCCGTGAAAAACACGTTACCATATTTTCACTGTGTGCGGATTATCCGAAAAGTTGTACACTTCAGTGCAACCTTTCTAGTAAAAGAAGAGAAGTCTTCTTTTCCCAAAATCTCTTTCTTTTAAAATTCTTCAAAAGAGATTTTGTGGTGTACAAGGTGGCCATCGGTCTTAAATTTTCTCGAATACGTTACCGCTCACATTAATGGCTATTAAACGTTAAAATTGAAAACGGGTCATTAATTGAGGGGGAGCGTATTTGCTCAAAATTTCTGCACCTTTAAAAACTTTGTGCACCAGCAACAGTGAAAAACCGAAAAGTGTCTCAAAATCAGTAAAAGTTTTAAATCTTATCACATTTCTCTCCAAAGCTTTTTAGAAAATCATTTAAATCAATTGGGATCACAAAATCTCAAAAGATTTGAAATTTTATGATCGGGGGAGAGAATGTGATTTAAATATGAAAACTGATTTAAATGTGATGTTTTTGGAACTTAAAAGTATGTTTTTGGACTTACGAGATCGCTCCCTTATGTGCTAAAATGTTAAAGATTTTGGATTTTAATCAAAGCACATGTTAAGGGGGAGCAAGTGATTAAATGTGATGTTTTTGGACTTGAAAAGATGTTTTTGGACTCAAAAGTTCGCTCCCATATGTGCTAAAATTTTAAAGATTTTGGATTATAAACAAAGCACATATTGAGGGGGAGCAATTGATTTAAAATGATGAATAAATGATCTCGAATGTAAGCTCACCCATATGTGCCAAAGTTTTAAAAACTTCCAAAATTGATTCAATCAATGTGCACATATTGAGGGGGAGCAAGTGGCTAAGAGTCTTTCGCGGGATTTTACGAAATCAAGTAGAAACCGTGAAATGATTATGACTCAGAATTTGACTCATGAATTGACGAAACATGAAAAGTCGTGAATCGAAAAGACTAGTCCTGGCCGGGTAATAATTTCAAGCTGGTCTAACCAGTGATGTAAACGTGTCTCGAAGAGAACTGGCCTAAGTAGAAAGTACCGTTTCGAGAAACTCTTCTTAGATATATACTTTGACGGTTCTAACTTCCTTTTTAAGGAATGTTAACAACTTCAAGTTAGTTATTAGGGCTAGTTATCACCTAAAAGCTGATAATGGATCCCTTTAACTAAGCAACGTAAACGTGTCCCTCGGGTATATGTTTATTAAGAGCCGATCAATTCAAATAAGTGCAACTCACCCCGACATGTGCAAATTTCTTTCTTTACCAATGAGCACATGTTAAGGGGGAGCAATTGAAAAATGATAAAACTCTCAAAGTGTTAACAAAATGTTTTTCTTTATCGTAAACACTTTGAGAGAATTTTCAATGATTTGGTTATATGGCGATTGTGGAAAGATACCAAAAGACCGACCAATTTACTTTAAAAGCACGGAGTTATAAGGATGGTAAGGTTAGGTATATGTTCCCATGATCCACCAGAACCGGAGGGATCTTCCCAGGGACAATCCAATAGATAGATTAGAAGTTCTTAGGAATGGTTGAAAAAAGGAGAAAAGTGAGAAAGGGAAAAGTGCCGACTGAGACTGAGCTAGGACTGGAACAAACCCAACAAGGTTCTAGTAATGAAGTCTCGGTAAGCACTGAAGGGGTTGAAGAATTAAAAAGAAATGAAATGAAAAAGGGTGAAAAGAAATAGCCCTCCAATTATTCAACCTTAGGGCAGAAACCGGGTTCAATTCATATGCTACTGATTGTTACCAAGGTAACATCGGTATTGAAGATAAAGACGTCATGGACCCAGTGACGCACTGCACTAAACCTCCCAGCCACTCAAGTTCTCTTAAAAGAGCTTGTTTCATTCTCACGGGGAACCGGTGTAAACTATCGACTAGTCTCTTAGAGCTAGTTGATATTGAAACAGGAGACCCCTCCCTAGTCTCCGAATAGGATAACCAATGTGCACTTATCGAGTCTAGAGCCAAGAGATGCATCAAAAGATCTCATAGGAACACTTGATACTTCTACACTGGTTGTTCAACATTAAGGACACCAGATGTAATATTTTGAGTCCTACGCAGATCTTAGCAATCTGCCGAGAACACTTATGAGGGAATATACATAAGTATTTCCCAGTGATTGAGTGGAAACTCCTGCCAGGGTCAACATCAAACAGCCCTGACAGCAGGTCACTTCGGTAATCTCTTGTGGGTTACGCTTAGTGTGTACGGTGGTGTTCCAAAAGGTCTACAGTCGTGGGGTGATCTCCAGCGACTCACCTAATCGTTGGTGTACTTCGGTATGTCAAGTGAATGCCCTTTCGGAGGCATCCGATTAGGAACGGCCTTGGAAGGATTAGAGAAAGTCTTCACACTATGCTGTTGACGATCTCGAAGTCCAAACTTGTAAGTGCCGGTATGTTTATTACTAACCAATTTTTACGCAGCTCAACATACCAAACTTACCATGTTCACCACCATCACTCTAGTTCCACATGCTCATACCAACATCTAAAAGGAGACGTCAGAACTGTTCAACCGGGAAGATCTACTCAACAAAGATGTATGAGCATGTTGGAAATGCGTAATCACACCAACGACAAAGATGTTGACGATTGATGCCGATTGCTGAAAAGATGCAGATTCATCATCTCATACTTACACTTCAACATCATAACTCAAGATATCATGATCAAGGAATGGGCTTCGACTATGCTTCCACAACTCTGATGCAGAAGATCATGATCCAGAAAAGTGTAAGCATGACATCACAAAGACAATCACAACATCACAAAGAGACACATACACTCAAAGATGACTTGAAGCTAATTATATGGATGAAGAACGAAGAGCAAAGTCAAAGGAGCATCATATACATCAAGGAAGTCATCTTGAGTCGTTTATTAATGAAGAATCAACAACTACGAGCTACAAAAGAATCTAAAAAGATCTCAATGCAAGAATTCAAGAATTTAAGAATTTTTCAGGGGTGACCTCTTATGAGTGCTCAAGCACTCATCATTTTTGGTCAAATCCGAACTGCAAAAACATCTGAAAACACGCAAAAACGCATCAAAATGCAGAAAATATCCAAGGATCGTGTTTTATATGTCTTAAATGCAAAATGTTTAAAAACGAATGAAAAACGAGCAAAGTTTGCAGAATTGGCAGTTTCAGTCCCCCAACTTTCAAAGATTGTCAAAATTAGTCCCTGGTCAAACTATTTCAAAGAAAAGTCAACTTAAGTCCTTGGAAAGTCAAAAATGTTCAATATTGATCCTTGGATAAAAGTTTTCATGAAATGGCAAAACAAGCCCCTTAACTTTAGAAATTGGCAGTTTTGGTCCCTGGGGTTTCAAACTTTGGAAAATCACATTTTTGGTCTTTGGTTTATCAAAGATGGCAAGTTTGGTCCTTATAAGCACTTTGGAGAAATTACAGTTCCAGCCCCTCAATTTTAGAATGTTGCAAAATTGGTCCTTGTGATTTATTACAAACCAAGCATGGCCTTTTATTCATAACCCAACAAACCAAGTCCAACACATCCCAAATAAACCCAAGCCCTTTTGTTTAACCCCTGGCCCAATACCATTCCCAGCCCAAAATCACCCTTAATAATAAAAATAAACCCCACGTTTTATTTTTACCTCCTCCAGTCAAACACAGTCAAACTCCCTCCCCCTTTCTTCTCCCCCACGTGAAACCTGGTACTCTCCACCATCCCTCCACCTCAGCTTCACCACTCCTTGTCCCCCCAACTTCCACAAGCTCCAAATTCCATTAATTGCTTCCTCAAAATCTCACTCAATTGAAGACTTTTTTGGTAGTGGAGTTTTTGGCGCCAAATCAGTTTTTAAAGGTCAAGATTGTCTCAAACCCATCCAATGGTCCAAAATCAAGTGGGATATGCTCAGAGGAGAGAGAGAAACCCTAATTGGCACCTATAAGAAGAAAAAGATGGAAGGAGCAGTGGTGTGTAGTTTTTATCTAAGTTTTTAATTTCGAATTGTTCTTATGAATGTTTTCCAATGTAATTGTTCCTTTTCAGTGTAATTTTTAGGTTATCTCAGTGTAATTTTGAAGTACTGCAATAAAAATTCTCAGTTTCAAGTTTCAATCCAAGTTTCCTTCATATTTAGCAAATTTCTCATGTTGGTCTAAAAGGTGTTAAAGTGCTAATGCCAAGTTTTATTAAGTTAATTTAGGTAATTTAGAAGCTTTTACAACCTCAGAATCTATTCAAACCAAGTTTAGTTGAAAATCTTGAAAAATACCAAAGAAAAAAAAAATAGAAGAAAGGAAGAAGAAGATGAAGCTGAGCTATGAGTTGATTGGATTTGGGTATTAGAGCTTGGGGAAGCTTTAGGATGTGTTATTGGTTCATGGTTCTTGAATTTCAGCTTAGACGCACCTTGTAAGCACAAATCTTATTTTTGCCTTTTCACTGTAGCTTTGTTGTTTAGTTGGCTTCTCTGTGCTTCTATGATAAATTAGTGTACTCTAGTTATAATATTGCTTAATCTTGAGCATTTGTTCACTAACTTTCATTGTAACCATTGTTTATCTTGTGACTGCCAAATTAGCATAACAGTAGTTCTTAGGTGTTTCTTGTTTTTGTTGGTATTTTTAAGCTTACATGATCCTGTGTTATCATATTCTACATTTGGGTTCAGTGTATTGGATTGATTAAGTGAGACACATTTAAAAACATAAAATCAGTTTCATTAAGGGAGTGTTTGGATAAGTGGATTTCACCACTGAGTTTTGTGTTTCAGTTGATGCAAATGGGTGGAGCATGTCATATTAAGTCCATATAGCTTAGTTAAACCATAAAATCAAGTGCTCCTTTGATAAAAAGTCAAATCTCTTTTTAATCTCATTTTCAGTTTCACTGTTAGTTTTATTTGTTCTAAATTTCATCAAAGTAGTTCATAAGTTGTTTAGATAGCTTAAAATTCATCTCATTGCAGCTTGTAATCACCTTTTCAGTCATTTAGAACCAATCAAAGTTGAAAAAAGTCAAACTGGAGGTCAAATTCATAAAGTCAAATGTGCAGAAAAAAAACTTTTTGAATAAACTTTAGAATTTCATGCAGGTCTTAATATTAGGAATTGAGTTTTGTGCTTTTGGGATATGGATATTTGGCTGGTCATCTTGCTATAGTATTTTTCTTGATTTTTGATTGGCTTATTTAACTGCTTATTGATGCTTATCTTTGAGCTTGTTTTCTGAGAAAGTGCCCTGCACACAGAATTTTGGCCACTTTCATAAGCTTGCAAAAGCTTTATTATTTGGCCTTAGCTTGTGTAAATTGCTGTTTTGTAAAGCCCCCTAGGTAGACTTTAGATAGCTGCTTTTAGTTTTGCCACATCTGCTTATTAAGTGCTTTTTTTTAGCCATCTTTGGGCCTATTTTTATTGACTGCATGATGTTTGGTTAAGCATGTGTTAAGCTTGGTTAATCTTGTTGTTGTTCTTGATTATTGTTTTTATAATTGTACTAGTTGTTTTCCATTATTGCTTGTGCTGTTGTTTGTTTGTCTGTTTTAGCTTTTGTAAGCTTATTGGCTTATTCAAGCTTATTTGTGTTATCATTGTTGTTGCTGCTACTGTTTGCTGTTCCTGTTGTGCTCTTGTTGATTGTTCATGATTGTTATTGTTGTTGTTGTTCACGTTTTGGTTGTTGCTATTTGTTGTTGTTATAGTCATTGCTCAAGCTCAGCTTGTATTGACTCATTTAAGCTTATGTGAAAAAAATTTCTAGAACCAAAGTTGCAAGATTAAAATCTGTTTGAATCCTTGTTGTATGTGATTGATTCTCTGAGCTTGTTAGAATTGATTTGAGTACTGATTTGAGCTTGTGCCTCAGAAATATTAGCTTAACTCACTCCTTTGTTGATTTGAGTACTGATTTGAGCTTGTGCCTCAGAAATATTAGCTTAACTCACTCCTTTGTTCAGCCTTGTTAGCTTATCATTTTCTTTTCTTCATCCTAATAAGCTCACTGTTGAGCTTATTGGGTTGCATTTGGCTTATTTTTAAGATCTAACAGAGTTGTTTTCACAAAAGTTTGCTATTTTTAGTTGTAAAATAGTTTTGTAAAAAGAAAAATCCAAAAAACATCATTTTAATTTTTAGTGATAGCTTCTATTTAATAGAATTTATCTTTTTAATTTATTTTCTATTTTTTTATTAAATACTTAGTAGTTTTCATATTTTTCCTAGGTTTCTGGCATCTCATAGTATTTGTACAAATATTTTCATAAATTTTATCTTTTAATTTGGTAATTTTAGCAATTAAAAGTAGTTTAATTAGTTTTAATTGAAGAATCATAAATAAAATCATTTAGTGTTTAATTTTAATCTCTAGCATCTTTTTATATTTTTTTTAGCTTTTATTAATTATATAGTATTTTTAGAAAATAGTTTCTTAATTGTTACTGTTCATTTGCTATTTTTCTTAATTAATTTAGTTTAATTAGCTTTTAATTGGTAATTAAGTAAACTAAATCTAAAATAGTTTATTTATAAAGTTTAGGAGTTTTTTATAATTTTTTAAGACTTCTGTAATAGTTAAATAGTTTTAGAAAAATTTTGGTAATTTTCTAAATTAGTTTAGTATTTATTTTAATTTAAATTAGTTTAATTAGTAATTAGTAATTAATTAATATTAAATAATTAAAAAGTCTAAAAAAATATTTTTCTTTTTCTCAAAATTTTCTTTTGTCATTAGGATTGTAAAAATATGTTTTTCATCATCTAGGTGCTTATAGATTTCCATTTTCACTTTTATTTCCGTACGTAGACGTTTAATTAAACGTAAACGTACACTTTTAGATTTGTAAACGTTTCCAGATTTCCAGTAATCATTTGTAGTGTATGTTCATCATTTTCATTCATAATTTCGTAGTTTAATTCCAATCAATCTTTTTCATCAATCATCGTTTCATAAATCACTTGATCTCAAACTCGTTTTCAACACCATTTCACGCTTCGTCGGGACATAACGACCCGGGAAGAACTCCTATACTCTCCTTGGTGTATTGTGCCTTATCTAGTTTGACTTTTGTCGACCAAATCCTTTGTTGACTTTAGTTGACTGTTTAGGGCAAATCAAAATTTGGCGCCGCTGCCGGGGAGGCGTGTCGCGTGTCTTAAACGTTTTGCAGTATCGTGTTTTTGAAACACAACTTGTGTATATCGTCTATCCTTTGTATATTTACCATATATATATCGTATTTTCATCTTTCAAAAACATAAAAAACACAAAAATATTTTCTCTTTGTTTCTAATATATATAAAAGAAAAAGAAAAAGGAATACTTGTCACCAAGTATTCAACAAGAATACCAAAAAAAATAATAAACATCCTCCGTCTTCCGTTGAAGGAGGGCGGTTGTAAACCATTCCCAAATAACAACAACAAAAAAATAATCGTGAAATCAGTTGTTACCCGATTAGCTTTTAAAGCAAAAAGGTTTCGATTGGCGTAACGGTTAACAAAAAGAAAAGACAACAAAAGAAAAATAAATAAATAAAAAGATTTCAAGTTTTCTTTGTTGATTGGTTTTGTTTTCTAGTGCATGCGCACTCGTTCTTCTAGGTCTACGAGCCCATTTCGTGAGCTTGTTAAGATTCCTCGAAGACGACGTAGACGTTCTGCACCCGCAGTCGAACCCGAGGTTCGTGCTATTTCCACCACTTCTGTTCTCATGGCGGATGAGCCTACCATGAATGAGCTTCTCCAAGCACCCATCGAGGGTTACGGAGATTCTATCGTTGTTCCGGCCATCGTGGCCGACAATTTTGAGCTTAAGACGGGGTTGATAAATCTTGTAACCTCGCGACAATTCTATGGTTTTGAAAGGGACGATCCTCAAGATCACATTCGATGGTTTAACAAAATCACATCCACCATCAAATGCAAAAACGTCGCTGAAGATGCCATCAAACTTCTTCTTTTCCATTTTCAATCGATGGGGCTGCCCGAATTTGGCTTGACAAACAACCCCCTCGATCGATTGAAACATGGGAAGATTTGGTTAAGAAGTTTGTAAACGAATTCTTTCCTCCTTCTAAAACCACGAGTCTTAAGAATGAGATCATGAAATTCTTGCAGAAATTCGATGAATCATTTAGTGAGGCATGGGATCGTTTTAAAGAAATGCTTCGCAAATGTCCTCACCATGGTTTTTCTGAGTTGATACAACTCGACACTTTTTACAATGGTGTGAGTTCAACTGATCAAGACTCGCTCAATGCCTCCTCTGGAGGTAATTTCTTGAATAGAACCACAAAAGATGACTTAGCTATCATCGAGAACAAGTCTAAGGTCCGCACTCCTCGAAGCAAACCGATTGTTTCCCAAACGAGTGTTGGTCCTTCTACCTCATCACCTGTGGCTCAGTCTAGCACCGATGCTAGGCTTGACAAACTCACGGAGGCTATTCATGCTTTGGTTCTCACCAAACACAAGAAAATTTCTTCCCCTTATTCCCAAACTTCTAAACCTGCTGAAATCAAGAAGGTAGAAGTTTGCGTTACTTGTGGTGGTCCACACGCATACTATAATTGTACTACCACCGATGGCACATTTGAAGTTAATGCGATAGTCGGGAGTTCCAACCAAGGAGGTAACCAATACCGTCCTCAAGTGGAACCAAACTACCGACCTCAAAATGGACCACCCGGGTATTCTCAACCCAACAATCCAAATAGGTTAAATCCTAATCAACCGAGAGGGCAAAACATGCAAAATCAATTTCATGCCCCAAACAATCAATACCCGGCCCAAAGGGGTAATCAAGGGTATTCAGCTCCAAATTACCAAGAACCTCCCTCAAATGAGCTCAATAACTACATCAAGGTTAATGATGCCAAAATGAGGGCGATGCAAAATCAAATCTCAACTTTGAGGAATGATTTTCAATCTTCAATAACCAAGCAGGGTAATGAGCTGAAGAGTGAGCTTATGGCAACAAACAACAAAATTGATCAGTCTCAAAACAAGATTGAGAATATGTTTGCCAGTCTCATGAACCATCTCGCTCCACCCTCTACCTCGGGAGGTCTTCCTGGTAACACGGTTGTCAACCCCAAGGGTGAACTCAAAGCTATTACCACACGGAGTGGTAAAGCTATTGATGGACCTCCGGGTCCGATTCCTCCACCGTTGTATGACGTGGAACATGAGATTCCTACTACCGCTTCTTCTTCTTCCCCCAAGGTAGTGGAACCAGAACCGGAGGCAACAAAGGACAAGGTGCAAATTACTAGCCCACAAAGTACAGCACAAGTCCATCCTCCGGTTGTCCCAAAAACCAAGCTCAAACGTGGAGTCGTCTTTGAATCTGTTGAGACTCCCGTTGAGGTCCCTAAATCCAAACCTTCAATTCCTTACCCATCACGATTAAATGAGCAAAAGCTCCGTGATAAGGCTAGTCACCAATTGGACAAATTCTATCAAATCTTTCAAGATTTGCACTTTGACATAAGCCTTGCGGATGCTATCATTATGATGCCCAAATTTGCATCAATGATCAAAAACTTGTTGAGCAACAAAGAAAAACTGTACGAAATGGCAAGGACTCCTTTAAACGAGAATTGCTCTGCAGCAATCTTAAAGAAGCTTCCCGAGAAGCTGGGAGATCCTGGAAAGTTTCTGATTCCATGCACTTTTCCAGGGATGGTTGATTGTTTTGCCTTGGCCGATCTTGGCGCAAGCATCAACCTGATGCCTAACTCAATCTGGAAGAAATTGTCTCTTCCTGAACTTACTCCTACCTGCATGACTCTAGAGCTTGCAGATCGTTCCATCACTCGTCCTCTCGGCATAGCCGAAGATGTCTTCGTGAAAGTAGGAAAGTTCCAATTTCCAGCTGACTTCGTTGTTGTTGAATTTGATGCTGATCCGAGGGTTCCTCTCATTCTTGGAAGAGGATTCCTTAGAACGGGTCATGCTCTTATTGATGTATTTGAACATGAAATCACTCTACGTGTTGGTACGGAAGCTGTCACATTTAACCTCGATCAAACTTCGAGGTACTCCTCAAATTATGATTCTGAATCGGTTAACCGAATAGATATCATCGATGTTGCTTCTGAGGAGTACTCTCAAGAAATTCTTGGTTATGTTCATAATTCTTCGGGTGGTGATCCCACTCCTTCTTCTCAACCTATCATTGCCGACTCTTCCCCTTCTCTCACCCCGTTTGAGGGAAGTGACTTCCTTTTGGAAGAGATCGAGGCTTTTCTCAAAAATGATTCAGTTCCAGAGAGAATTGATCACGATGAGATTGATCTGGAGGGAGATATTCTTCTTCTTGAGAAATTGTTAAATCAGGACAATTCTCCTCCACTCCCTCCCAAAGCACTTCATAATGAGGAAATCAAATCAGTTGAGAAAACTGAAGAATTTCCCGAGGTCGAGCTCAAGGAACTTCCACCTCATCTTGAGTACACATTTTTGGAGGGTGATGATAAATTACCCGTAATAATTGCTAAAGACTTGAGTAATGAGGAAAAGGCTGCTCTCATAACAGTTTTGAAGTCACACAAGCAAGCCATTGCTTGGAGACTCTCCGACATCAAGGGTGTTGACCCTGGATTTTGTACTAACAAGATTCTTATGGAGGTTGACTTCAAACCGGCAGTCCAACAACAAAGAAGGGTGAATCCTAAAATCCACGAGGTGATCAAAAAAGAAGTTATCAAACTTCTTGATGCCGGATTGATTTACCCTATCTCGGATAGTCCTTGGGTGAGCCCCGTTCATTGCGTTCCTAAAAAGGGTGGCATAACTGTTGTCACTAATGAAGATAACGAGTTGATTCCAACTCGATTGGTTACGGGATGGCGTGTTTGTATTGATTATCGCAAGTTAAATGACGCCACCCGTAAAGACCACTTTCCTCTACCCTTCATGGACCAGATGCTCGAGAGATTAGCGGGAAATGAGTACTATTGTTTCCTTGATGGTTTCTTGGGTTATTTTCAGATCCCCATTGATCTACAAGATCAAGAGAAAACTACCTTCACGTGCCCCTACGGAACTTTTGCTTATAAGCGTATGCCATTTGGCTTATGCAACGCTCCTGGCACGTTCCAAAGGTGCATGATGTCCATATTTTCCAATATGATCGGGAAAACAATGGAGGTATTTATGGATGACTTTTCGGTCATTGGGGATTCGTTCCAATCTTGTCTCTCCCACTTGGAAAATATGCTAAAACGTTGTAAAGACACAAATTTGTGTCTCAACTGGGAGAAGAGCCATTTTATGGTCAAAGAGGGCATTGTCCTCAACCATAAAATTTCAAAAAACGGGATTGAGGTTGACAGAGCCAAAGTTGATGTCATCGCAAAATTACCTCATCCCACCTCCGTCAAAGGTATTAGGAGTTTTTTGGGTCATGCCGG